>CAUYSK010072318.1:0-16156 GCA_963575035.1 Avahi laniger | reverse complement strand
GCCTTTTATACCTTCCATTTAGATTCAACAGCTGCTTCAGATATAAAATATTTGACCATTTGCTTTCTTTCTCTCTCTCTCTCTCTATACACACACACACACACACACACACACACACACACACACACATATATGATTTTTACTGAATCATTTGAAAATAAGTTGCAGACATAGGACACTTTATCCCTAAATATTTCATCATACATCTTCTAAGAATAAGGGCAAAATTCTACATATCTAAGAAAAGTAACAATAACTCCAATTATCATCTAATTTACAGTCCATATTTCAACTTCTCCAAATATACTCAAAATGTCTTTTTTAAGTGCCTTTTTCTAACCAGATCAAATCAAGGATCATATAATATATTTGGATGTTATGTCTCTTCAATCTCTTAATCTAGAATAATCTTTGCATCTTTTTCTTTTCATGACCTTTTATCCAAGCCAGTTGTTCTGCAGAATGTCTGATATTCCGGATTTGTCTAATTGCTTCCTCACGGTGTTATCACATATCATTCTCTATTGCTGTATTTCCTGTAAACTAGACGTTAGGACTAAAGGCTTGATTAGGTTCAGGTTAAACACTTTTGGCAAGAATAGTGCATAGGTGATAGAGACTTATTTTTCCATCTTGTTGGCCTCCCTACAGAACTATTTTCCTACCTTTCTCTTTCATACCATGAAGGACTTGTGTACCTGTGCAACCAAATCTCGTGCTAGACCTGGTGTACCAGCTGGTTACGGGGGCCACAAACATCAATCAGAAAGTTCCTGTCCTAAAGGAGATGCATGAATGAAACACCACCCTTCATCACCCAGTAAATATTCAGTAACTGCCACAAGGAGCCAGGCACTTTGCTAGGTGCTAGGGATTCAGCATTAGCAAACGCAAACATGGCCCCTGGCTCCAACAAGTTTACAGTCTAATGTGTGAGGCAGACATTCATAAAAAAGAAAATCCAGAAATAACTTGTGATAAATGCTGTGAGGGGGGAACAGCACAGGAGAGTGTGGCTCCATGTAATGGGAAACCTCACCTAGAGGTGTACCATTTGAGGTGACGACTGAAGGATGGGCAGGTATCAAGTAGGTAAAAGGCAAGACAAGACAGCGTGTGGTGGGAGGGAAAGATTAGTGGGAGGCAAGACGGGGAGGTGGGCTGCAAGAAGTTCACCGACTGCAAAAACAGGCACCCCTTGTGGTGAAGCCATCCTTGAGCTAAAAGGAAGAAGCTGAGGCCGACTTAAACCAGTTTACCTGGGCCAAGGTGGAGGACTGCAGCCCAGGACACGTTTCCAAGTTGCCCTGGGGAGTGCCCGGGAGAACAAAGGAGAGGCTCAAGTTTTTAAAGAAAAAAGGGGAGGCGACAATTACAAAAGTCAGGAATTCTCCTTGGTTTACAGACATAACATTGATTAGTGATTGGCTACCCATTGTTGAACTACAGAGTAAGAATTACGGTGTCCAGGATTTGCACTTTATGGCTCCTTGGCCTCTGTTAGTATAAAGCCCACGTAGCTAGTAGCTTCGAGAGAGGAGAGAGGAGAGAGGGAATTACCTCTCGTCTCCCTGAAAGGGGAGTGAAACAAGACTGTGTTACATTTTAAATGCCTCCCTGGGTCTGATAATCCAAAGGGGCTCACATTCCTCAGATAAAACTTTTTTTTCTCACCCTGAAAGGAGCAAACCTAAATGCTAAACTCAGGGTCAGAGGCAGCTTCCCTGAGGAAGTGATGTCTAAGGTGAGGCCCGAAGAGTGAGCGGGTCTGTGGAGGGGAGCACACAGCTAAGACGTGTTAGCTGCTAGAGTTAATCCGCACAGGAATTTAGGTTCAGGAAAACTATGAGGTATTCTTGTCAAAACTCTTAATCTGAACTAAGAAAGATTCTAGACCTAAGTTCTGGTTTACAGGAAATACTGGGGAGAGAGGAATTTTAAATCACATTGACGTGAATTAAATCAGAGAACTTTTTATTCAGACTCGGTCAGACCAAACCAGTGGTCATTGTTCATTTCAGAGAACTGAGGATCCTAAAGAAAAGATGGTCTGTTAAACCCTTTACACCACCCTACTTTCCTGAATATTCAGGTTAGACCAAGGGGCTCAAACCTGTTCTCCGCTAGAATACGGCCCTGCTAGTGTTACTTCTAATAGTAATGATTATCATTTAAAATTTTTTTCCATAAGCCACACAACTAAGTGGCAGAGTCAGAACCGACTCCAAAGTTGCTGGCTCCGCAGCGCCTGTATTTATCACACAACACTGCTCCCGGTGATGACAATGGTACACGTACACAAGGCAAAGGTAAGAGAAAGGCTTTTTGTAATCGAAGTCAAAGGAAGGGACAGATACTCTTTTAGCACAATAAGGGCACAGCAGTGATGCCAGCAGGAGTTCAGCTGGCCCAGTATGAATGGTCTGCTTATTTTTAAATGCCTGGACGGACAGGAGGCCAGACCGCAGAGGCCAGAACTTTTTATCCCAAACCCTTCTTGCCCTCCATCTGGAACAGAAAATGATTGTGCTAGGGGCAATAAATAAAAACAGTTGGGGCCTTTGGGGGAAGGCACAGTGGTGTACAGATGAGAAAAGGACTGTGGGGAAGGGGAACACGAGAGAGGAGGTGGGAAGGAGAGGTTGGGGGAGGCTTGCTAACCAGAGGTTCGTCCTGCAGTGCCATGGCCACCTCGCCCCCTTGCCCATGGCTGAAGTCCAAGTTAAACAGTGTGGAGAGGCTGCACAAATCTCTTGTCATCCCGTGCACTCTGGGTTGGTTAGAATATGATGCGTGAGATTGAATGAAAGGATTCACTCACTCTCCTCCAGGATTCTGTGCGTTCTTCAACAGCCTATGGAAGATAGTTTTGTTAGGAACTATTGTTCCTATGATAGGCTTCCAATAACTCCTATGAATGTCAGGCACTGTGCTAGATGCTTTAGATACATTCATTATCTCTAATTCTCTCAACAACCCACCAGAAGAAATCTTTGAGACTTAGTTACTCATCTAAGGTCACAAAGCTACCAATCCAGTGTTAAAAGATAAACTTAGGGCCGGGCGCGGTGGCTCACGCCTGTAATCCTAGCACTCTGGGAGGCTGAGGCAGGTAGATCGCTCAAGGTCAGGAGTTCAAGACCAGCCTGAGCAAGAGTGAGACTCCGTCTCTACCAAAAAATAGAAAGAAATGATCTGGACAACTAAAAATATATATATAGAAAAAATTAGCCGGGCATGGTGGCACATGCCTGTAGTCCTAGCTACTTGGGAGGCTGAGGCAGTAGGATCGCTTGAGCCCAGGAGTCTGAGGATGCTGTGAGCTAGGCTGACGCCACGGCACTCACTCTAGCCAGGGCAACAAAGCGAGACTCTGTCTCAAAAAAAAAAAAAAGATAAACTTAGGCACATTACAATTTTAAAGGGTTTATTTGAGTAGACAGTGATACATGAATTGGGCATTGCCAAACCACAAGCAGAAAAAAAAAATTTTTTTTTTTTTTTTTGAGACAGGGGCTTGCTCTGTTGCCTGGGATAAAGTGCAAGGGCATCATCATAGCTCCCCGCAACCTCACACTCCTGGGCTCAAGCGATGCTCCTGCCTCAGCTTCTTTAGGCACACACCACCATGCCCAGCTAATTTTTGTATTTTTTATAGAGTCGAGGTCTCACCCTTCCTCAGGCTGGTCTTGAACTCCTAAGCTCAGGTGATCCTCCTGCTTCAGCCTCCCAAAGCGCTAGGATTACACTCGTAAGCCACCATGCCCAGCCGAGGAAAAGTTTTATAAGGTGTTCACAAAACTTAAGAGAAAGAAAATATTTGAAGTGGCAAGTCCCCTAGTTAGAGATTAGTTGGTGGTTTCTGACTGGTTATGCTTAAGTTGTTTTTTTATGCTATGAACATTCATTCTGAGTTGGGTTTTGATTTGCTTACAAAGGAACCTAAGGCACTGGAGAAGTCTCAGTCTAATGGCCTCTCAATTAATTACTTTTAATACCAAAGAATTTTTAGCTGTGCCTGACTGACTTGGATACAGCAAAATAAGCCAAGAAAGAACAGTGCTTCTCAAACCGTGACAAAGGTCCAATTTCTAACATTTCCAATCCATCACAGACTGATAATTTTGTAAAATACAAAGTAAAATAAAAGACATGCAAAATATAAGCCCAAACTTACTATTACACTCAAGAAAAATACTCTGAAATTGTTTTAAACACTCCGAATGTTTGTACCAATTTTGTCATGGAATGGCAATAGAATAGAGTAGTGGTTCTTAGTCAGGAGGGCACAAATGAATCATTTCCAGAGCTTTTCCCAAATATATGTGCCTGCCCTCCACCCCAGACTCCGATGCAGCTGGCTTGGTATGTTTAGTGTACGTTCCCTTAGGGATTCTGATATCCACCCCTGTTTAAGAACCGCTCACTGCTCTACCATGTTACCAACATATTTCCCTATTGGTACAAATTCGGAGAATCAAGGTCCTCTTCCAGAATTCACTAAAACCAGCCTTGGATGACGGGTTGTGGGGGAGGGCAAAGATGCCAGGGAACTGAGGGATTCAAGAGTTGTCCTCCCTAACATCTGCTACTACCTGGTGCTATTTCAGTATCTTTTCAACTTAAAAAATTCGATGTCTGGTTCCAGGATGGAAACTCTCTGAGCAGCAAATTGGAAACAGTCAAAACTGCATTTTGCAGATAATGACTCCCATCTAAAATGACATCTATATTATGTTTCCTCCTACACAGCCCTGCCTTTGTAAGAACTGGCCGCCTCCAGCAAAAGCCCAAACTTACTGCATGTGAGGGATTCTGGGAACGGTCCACGCAGCAGAACAACAGCATCCTTAACTCATCCCAAAGGATGGCAAGCTGCTCGGGCAGCCAGTCGTTTTCAGGAAGAAACGGCCCAGGGAGAAAAACCGCAGCACCCGTTCAGATCAGGGCCGGCAGCGACAGGTAGGGAGAGGAGTGGTGAAGCCCCGCAGGAAGACTCAGCAGAGACCTCAGTGAGAATAGGAAATGCCAATGTATTCCCTCAGGAAAAAAGTCCAGTGACTAAGTGACCACAACAGAAATAAGCAATAGGATTCTTGGGAAGAAAATGACAAATAGGCTGACTGAGCCAAAATACAATGTATTTATTTTCTTCACTACCCCTAGTAATTGATTTTCGTTAGTGTCACTGGTATGTGTGTGTTCAACTGATCTACCATAATATTAAATCAGTACACACAGGGTTTGACGACACAATATGTACCTTTTTCTCTGTCTCAGTCCTTGACAGCTATGTCCACATAGCAGGTGCTCATAAAATCTGGGACTTGTCCCTCTAATTGCATTCTCTAGAATGGATTGAAAAACTTCCTGATAGATGTTATTACAACCCTTTTGTAATAACACTTAGCCTAAAACACAAACACGTTATACAGCTGGAAAAAATATTTTCTTTATACCCTTAATCTGTAAGCTTTTTTCCTATTTAAAAATGTATCTATTTACTTTACTTTTTAAACTTTTTTGTGAAGAACTAACATTCCACACTAATAATATTGATTTAAAAAAATAAAAATAAATAAAGAACTAACACACAAACACACACATTAGCCTAGGCCTACACAGGGTCAGGATCATCAATATCACTGTCTTCCACCTCCACATCTTGTCCCACTGGACGGGCAATAACAGGAGCTGTCACCTCCTATGATAACAATGCCTTCTCTTGGAACACCTCAAGCACCTGCCTGCAGCTGTTTTATAAGTAACTTTTTTTTTTTGTAAGTAGAAGTACACTCTAAAACTGTGGTTGCCAACTCCCCCATCTGTGGCCTGTTAAGAACCAGGCCACACAGCAGGAGGGGGAAAGTGAAACTTCATCTGTATTTACAGCCGCTCCCCAAGTTTGCATCACCACATAAGCTCTGCCTCCTGTCAGATCAGCAGAGGCATTAGATTCTCATAGGAGCGGGAACCCTTCCGTAAACTGCGCATGCGAGGGATCTAGGCTGTGCACTCCTTATGAGAATCTAATGCCTGATGATCTGAGGTGGAGCTGAGGCGGTGATGCTAGCGCTGGGGAGTGGCTGCAAATACAGATTATCATTAGCAGAGAGGTTTGACTGCACAATAAATGTAATGCACTTGAATCATCCCAAAACCATCCCTCCTCCTTGCCCCGGGTCCATGGAAAAATTGTCTTCCATGAAACTGGTCCCTGGTGCCATAAAGGTTGGAGACCACTGCTCTAAAATAATGGTAAAAAGCATAGTATAATAAATGCATAAGCCAGTAACATAGTCATTTATTATCATTACCAACTATTATGTACAGTATGTAATTGTATATGTTATACTTGCATACGACTGGCAGCATAGGTTTGTTCAAAACAGCATCACCACAAACAAGTGAGTAAGGTGTTGAGCTATGACGTCAGCTGTCACTAGGTGACAGGAATTTTTCAGCTCCATTATAATCTTATGGGACCACCGTCATACATTCAGTCCGTTGTCGACTGAAAAGTTCTTAAGCAGCTCATGATTGCAGATACTCCCATACAGTGCCTGTGAAAGGATAAATTGGTTGGGCTACTTTAGAGAGCTACTTGCCAATATCTATATGCATCCTGAGTTTGAGGGAGTCTGGGAACTGTGCTGGAGCCATTTCACACCAGCGCACAAGAGCAGATTGTGCGTTAATGTCATGTTAGTAGACTGAAATCAGCCTTGGTGGTAGAATTCACACCATGGAAATAAGCAAATGCTACAAATCAGCCCCCGTGCCCCTTTTTTGGAAGACTGGTTGTTAAACATTTATCAGCATTCCACGGTCTAGTTGATAATGTCTACAATCCAAAAAGCACATAACCCATGAGACAGCAATTCCTGTTTTCTAGGATATACTTGCACATGTATACAGGAAGGGATGTGCAAGGATGTTCACAGCAGCGTTGTTAACAATGGGGAAAAACTGGAGACATCGTAAAAACCCATTGATAGGAAACTCCAAACAAAAACTCCTAACCTATTATGTTTATGGAATATATATGTAACAGTTGAAATTGTTGGGGTACGTTTATATAAACTTTTGGGAGGAAAAACTTCTCTACCAATTTAGGTCCAGTTGGTCAGTGGCCTGTAAATTAACTGACAATAGACATTAACAACAACAAGAAAAAGTGACATTACCAGAAGAAAAATATATTATGTATGCTAAAGAGAGTAGCTCCCAGAACAGCAAGGGATATAAAAACATATTAGCTTTAATAAGGGTGGGGGAATTCAGGGTTTCAAATGAGGGAAAGTTCTGTTGAAGCTTATTTACATTTTTTTTTTTTTCGGAATATGCCACCCAGTTCCCAAAGTCAGTGCTTCCCTGATCCCTGATCAGCAACCTCCTGGGGAGGGGAGCAATTGAGGCAGCTGACTCTAGTAAAGCTCTGCTTTGCTCAGGTAAGGGAAGTTCAGATAAGATTTCTTTCTGCAGCTCAGATGTTTACACTTTGAAGTACTCTCTATACCAGCGTGGTGGGTTGTTGGTCTCTTCAGTACTAACACAGAAAAGTCTCAAGACATATTGAGGGAAAAAGCAATTTGCAGGACAATAATGACTGCACTTATGTTACAGAAATACAGAAATCAATACTGTAAAAATGGACATCTGTGCAAGTAGGCAAAAATCACACACACACAAAAAACCTAGATAGAGGCACACTCAAAGTAACAACAGAGGTTACTGCTGGGGAAGTGGGGGAGGAAGCCAGGACTGGTGGTATTGGTCATATGGGACTTTATCTTTAATTATAATGTTTATAATGCTTCTCAAGGACAACATTTACATGTATTATTTGTGTAAAGTTAAAATCAAAACAAAATAACTCCTTGAAGACAGACTATCCAAAAGCTTCCATCCAAAGGCCAAGAAAACAATCGGGTTTTGAGCTCCCTGGGAGGCACCTTCTTATTCCTGAAATACAATCCCTCCTTCGCCAGTGGCCTGGGCCTCATGGGCAGCCCTACCCTGGAAACTTCGTGGGATATCAGACCAGATTAAGACTATTAAAAGCCCCTGCAAAGTATAAAAGTACTATGAAAGTAAAGAAATCCTACAAAGTTCTGATTCTTTCCATAATGACTATTGTGATCTTCTGATATTTGAAAAAATTTGTAAGTTTCTCAGAAATTTTTGGCTTGGCTGGAGGCAAATGCTTAATTCTGATTTACTGAGTAATTTAGCACCTGAAGCTATAAGGTTGAGAAATGGAACCAGCAATTTTCAGTCATTCCCCAAAGAGAAGGATAAAAGAAGGAAAGGACAGGGTTTAATCACTACTAGCCTCCTCAAACCAGCACCTTAACAACCTTGCACATGGTTAACTGGCTAAACTTCCAGGTGCAAAACTAGGTGTGGTGTTTGGGCTGCAAAGAATGGCACAGGCTGTGATTACTGTAGTTACCCTCCTTCTCCCAGGGCTCACTCAAGGCAATAGGGACTTGCTGGGTCTTGCCCCTCCAGTAATGATTCCTGGGCTGGTTGCCCAAAGGGGCTGCAAGTTGATTCTCCCAGGGTTGGGTCCCTGGTGAGGTTTCTCCAGCTCTTCAGGGACCTTGAGAACCAAATTCCCTCAGCATTTTGTGCAGCTGTTCTCCATGTGTACAGAGAGAAAGAGACTGTTTTAACTTTTGCATTATCCTTCCCCATTTATTGAAATGACATCCATAAGCACTGACGAAGAGAAAAGTCAGTTTTTTCCACCTGTCTTAGCAAGGAAACTTGGTGGGCCTGATAACTCTCCCACTAGATACTCCCATCCCCAGATTATCTGGTTATTTATTTTTTAACTTCCTAATATTGGGGGAAAAGATTTTTCTCTAAATTCCCTATAGACCATATTTGAAGCGTTGGTACACTATCCAGCAAATGGCTGTACCCACGGTTTAAATGGACCATACAGTAACCTATGAAGTGACTTGTTTTCCTCCAGCTCAAAGGAGATCTGGGTAAAGGAATCTTCTTGGTCTATGTGGTCCATCTGCACTCAGATGATTTGGAGCCTCACCTCTAGCCCCACCCTGGCCAGCCAATCCAGGTCAGCCTGGGGCTCCGGGACGAATGAAATGCTATGTGGCCTACTTGCCTCCTTGTGCTATTCTTAGGCTGATATTGGTTGACAGCAAATATAAATCCATTGGGCAAAGTTCAGTTTTGCACACAGTAACCATCTTCTCCCCCTTTAAATCTTCCATAACTGAACTCTGCTTTAAGGGAGGGATTTTTTTTTTTTTTTTTTAAAAAGAACCTCATTCCCTCCAGCAATCTGCTTGAGGGACATAGACATGAATCTCACAAGTGAACAAGACAAAGGCTCCTTTTTTATGTTCTCCCTACTTTCGCTTCCCTTTCCAGAATCTAGGCCCTGGAGATTCTCTTCAGGAGACAGGAAAGAAATCCCCTCCAAAACCTCCCTATAGAACAACAGCCGTCACCTTCCTTCTCAGTCAAGCCAGAAAGGCCCCACAGCTCTGCCAGAGATGCTACAGAAACTGCCCCAGGGAGGGAGGGAGCCTTGGGGTTCGTTCAGTTGTACAGTTCCATGCCTGTTAGCAGCCATAGGTTCTCTGACTCTGGCTATGTTTAGCATTGTTTGATTGTCTTCCATGGGAACACAACCGCATTAGTCTTCCTTTTCTTAGTTCTCCATTTATAACAACTTGTCACCAAGAACCGGAGCCCCACATGATGAGCCAGCTATGATCCAGGTTTGTAAACATCCATCAAGAGAAAAGAAAGGCCCCTTCCACGAAGAGGTGTGACGCCACCCATTCCTGGACATGTGTTGCCTTCTCACCTCCAGATCCAAAGATATTGCCTTTTCTTTCTCCAGAATTCATATTTATTGATTTTGATTTCTACCACATTGACTTTGAAGTTGGTATGAAGCTGACTGCAAGAAGGGACTGGTGATGCTAACAGTACATCATTTGAGGCTTCTGCCACCACATTGCCTTAGACTGAATACAGATTTTTTTTTTTGAACAAAGTTCCAGAACTCTGAAATCCAGGGATGCTGCAGGCCTGTCCAGGCAATCTCTTTCACTTTGGGTCAGTCTCCTGGGTCAGAGGTGAAAGTGCAGATCCAGAGAGATTGTTTTTACCTTTATTTATTTGGCTTCTCCACCCAGCTTAGAATATCCCTCTCTGTCCTTTACAAATTTGCCCAGTTTTAAAAACATTGGCTTAAAACCTTTCTTGATATCTGCAGGTCCCTCTGACCTTTTTCTCTTTGTTAAACTCTTACAAGAATTATAGTTTGTACCACTCAACTCAATTTAGCACTTACTTGGCTACCAACTTATATTACATGCAAATTGCTACATGGTTACCTGTTTTAGCTTCTTAAGCAGACAGTTCCTAACAATAGTAATAATGATAATAATGATAGCAGCATAAACATTTGTAGGTACTGACTGTGTGACAGATATTGCTTCAAGTGTGGAAACATTAACTCATTCTATTCCTCCAATATGCCTACTGAGGTGGGTACTATTATCACCTCCTTTTATTCCCCCCCCCTTTTTTTCACAAATGAAGAAAAGGCACAGAAATGTTAAGTTGCCCAAAGTTACACAACTAGCAAGTAAGAGAGCCAGAATTTGACCCAGCTATTTGGCCCTTAGGTCTCTAAAAAAATGTCTTTTAGACACCTCCTAAACCCTGTTTACTCCACAGTACCTAACCCTGTGAATTAGATTTATCATCCCTATTTTCAGATGAGAAAACTAAACTTGCCTGAGGTTAAGTATCTTGTGCAGAGCTGTGATGCAAATCTAGGTCTGACTCTAATGCCTTCTTTTTCCCCACAGTGGAAACTATGGATTTGACTAATATGCAACTCAATCATCACATCTCTGCTGCTCATTCATCTCATGCACACTTTTAGAGAGACTTTTGGAGGCCCAGCTCATGGAGGGGTGGGGATCCGAAGATGTGTGAGATGAGGTCCCTGCCCTTAAGGAGTTGCCAGCCCCAGGGCAGGCAGACAGCTGTGCAGACAAGGCAGTATACTGAATGCAGACGCTTGATGGCAGCTGTGCAAGTTCAGCAGGCATAAGGAGAGATTGGAGACTGGAGTGCGCAGGGGTTCTGGGACTGTCACATAAAGGAATTGGACTCAGAATTCATAATTTGTTAAGTTTTTAATCTAGAATTGTAATAAACTCGACCAGAAAATTAAACTAACAGCACCCTGAGTATTCTGGTTCATTAGGTTTCTGCTGTAAATAATAATCCTCTCCAAATCCATTATGGATTGTTGTTATTTTCTAGGTTGCTATGAAACCTTGGAGAATGGGGTGGGAGTGGTCACAGACTGCCTTCTGGGAATTTATGAAACTGCTGACGATGAAAAATTCTGTATGTGAACATGTGCATTTTTTGTGGGGGGGTGGGGAGGGAAAGAGAATCCATAGCTTTCACTGGATTCCTGAAGATATAAAATGTCATCCAAAAGTTAAGAACCAATAAAATGATGCTGAAGGCATACCTGAACATATAACTATATATAAATACAATCTTACAACAAATATAAATACACAAATATATACACATGTGCACATACACATTTTTGTATACATAGAAAGAGTCTAGAAGGAAACACACCAAATTGTTAACACAACTACTTCTGGGAAGAAAGATTTTTTTCTTAAAGTGGAAGGCAAGGGAATCTCACTTTTTGCTCCATACAATTCTTTTTTTTCTCTTAAAATTTTTTTGGTTCATTTTCTTTTTAAAAAATTATTTTTATTATTTCTCTTTTTCCTTTTTTCCAGCAATCCTCCAATCGGTGATTGCTCAATACAATTCTGTGCTGATATAAAAAGTAAATACTTATTAATATTTTTTAAGTGGGTATTACTTTTATAATTAAAAATTTGATCTCTATTCTACTATACCATGAGACTATGTTGAGAAAACCGTAATAGTGAGGAGTGTAGCTGCTATAGAATTCACTACAGAAACTGTTACGACTAATTAATGGCCAAGAGTTATACTGCATTTAGAAAGCTTTGGTCAATGGTTATCCAGCTAGGATGAGGATAATCTGCCGGCCACCTGGGTACTGTGGACAGCCAGGAAGCCCCACATGGCAGCAAACTCACTCATCTTGCACACTGTACCCAGAGATGGGTGGCACTGAGTGGAAAGTGGGGCGAAGGCCATCACAAATAGCATCAGGCTCTACCAAGGGTGAGAGCAGCTCCAATACAGAGACAGGTCTAACATGGAGGCAGAGTGCAAGTGACATTAGGCCTAACCCAAGGTCACATATGTACAACAAAGTCCTCACTGTAGGAACTGTCATCATCTAAGCACAATGAGCAAGGACATAGATATTTTTTACAAGCACATATTATTCTTTTGAAAGGCTAGAAGGTAGAACATAGAGATGGAATATAGTAGCTCTGAAATTTCTTCCTGACCATGGCCTGTACAAGTCCTATGCTGTCTGTCCAGATGGTTCCTCATTTTTGACAAAATGCTAAAGCCTCCAAATCAATCATTCTGAAATCCATGCCAATTCTTACCCATAGTTCTAAAAATAGCTGGAATGTCAATCATATAAAATCCCCCAATTTATTATTTCTTTAATGTAAAAACAGTATAATTAGCATTAAAGGAAAGCACTTAACTATTTTCATCATTCAGCCTGGAATTTTTTTAAACTAACAGTTTCATCTTATTCCACTTGAGCAATCAAATCTGTATTTTCTCCCTTTCCATCTCTCTCCCCCACCTGCATCCTGTGAATCAACAAAACGTAAAACCCTAACACCAGCAGGAAACAGAAACTAGCCAAGAGCAGGTGAAAGAGAAACAAAAGGTCTAATTACAGTCCTTGGTGAATAAATGATGTAAATACCTATATTTTACTCTCTGCTCATGTATAGCTTTAGTATTTTATTCTGATAATTTATGTACCAAACTTGTAAGCTATGTCAGTTGGCACCATTTATCTGACAGGAAGCAGGCTCAGGCAGGTTCCTTTGCAACAAAGGATAGTTCAGTGTTTCATATAGTTGGGTTGCTAGGAGAGACAATTATGGCCATCCTCATGTAAGGAAAACTTGACCACACTTAGATAAATTTGCTATTTCTCAATATTTGAGGTCAAAATCTGTATATTTTACAACTAGAGTTAAGCTTAAGCTAACTATGTTCTATTTGAGTTTTCCCTTTTGCTGGCTAAATCACCATTTAAAATATCTGAAAACTTTGGCTGTAAAATTGGAGAGTTAAGAATTATAAGATAGTCCATCTTATAAAGGCCCATTCCTTTCTGGCATCCTGTTATTTTATAAAAGTATCCAATCAGGGCCGGGCGCCGTGGCTCATGCCTGTAATCCTAGCTCTCTGGGAGACTGAGGTGGGTGGACTGTTTGAGCTCAGGAGTTCAAAACCGGCCTGAGCAAGAGCGAGACCCCCGTCTCTACTAAAAATAGAAAGAAATTAATCAGAAAACTAAAAATATATAGAAAAAATTAGCCGGGCATGGTGGCATGTGCCTACGTCCTAGCTGCCCGGGAGGCCGAGGCAGGAGGATCACTTGAGCCCAGCAGTTTGACGTTGCTGTGAGCTAGGCTGAAGCCACGGCACTCTAGCCTGGGGAACAGAGTGAGACTCTGTCTCAAAAAAAAAAAAAAAAAAAAAAAAAAAATAAATAAATAAAATTGCATTAGCTATAGATTATCCAATGATATAATTTCCTAATCTTTTTTTTTAATTCTGTCAAATACTTTCTTGCATCTATTGAGATGATCAGGTGACTTTTGTCCTTTATTCTCTCAATGCGATGAATCACACCGTTGTTTTCAAGTGTTAATCTTTGCATCCCTTGTATTATGTAAACACCTGGGGCAATGATGTGCAAAGCCGGGCTTCTAACCCCGCAGCCTGATTTCAGAGGTTCTGCCTGCTCTTCTGCCAGTGTGTCTTCACATGAATGACCTGGGTGGGAGGAGGTCAGAGAATGGTACTGAGGGTGCCCGGACACAGGTGGGACTTAGGTGGACAATGGAATACTATACCCAGGTCCACAGGCAGGTGTACCTGGAAATACTGAGCATCCACACCTGAACCGACACCGTCGTCTTCCTGGACGCGCACTGCTGACGGGGCTCCTTGCTTCATCACCGTAGGCTACGGCTATTTTTCTTTAAGCAGACATTTGGAAGGTATAAGGCACCGGACTAAGGCTTTTTTTTTTTTTTTTTGTGGGAAACCAGCTCACATTTAATTGTGAAATTTTATAATCGTACAAGTATTCTGACATTCCCCCCATATTTAGTCTCTTCTAATGACAGGAAAATAAAAACCAATCACAGCATTTAATGGGTTTAATAGTTTACCCCTTCAGTTCCTATTTGCAGCACCCAACATTCCTTTGAAATACCAGACAGAGCAGGCAGTGGCCAACAGCAAATTTCTGCTTCCCCGCCGCCGAGTTGAAAAGTTCAGGTTCTCTGAGTATCGTGTTATAGTGGCACTTGCCAGAATTGGTCCCTCCCCATAGTTGGGGGTTTTAAATGTACCAGTGAAAAAAGCTTTTTGCCCTTGGAGGGGAAGAAAAGAAAAAATCACTCCAAAATCTGGCAGATCTGGCTCTGAGGTCTTTCCTCCAGTCCCAAAGCTTCACCTCTTCAGGCATTTTTTTTTTTCCCCTTTTCGCAGTGGAGCAAGGGAGACCAAAACCTATCCTGGGTTACAAGAAACAAAACAGCGATGGCTATAAAAGGAGTGACCGGGAGCAACTGAGATTCTCCTTTACCTCCCACATCCAACGTATGTGCTTCACGGAAAAACAAAAATAACAAATCCACAAAACACACCAGCTAGAATTCCAAAATCCATCCCTCCAAGGGTGGCAGAAGGCAGGAAAGGTGGGAGGGTCAAAAGGCACAGGGAGAAAAATCAAAGCATTCGAATCGGTCCAGGCACAGGGGATGGCGAATGCTGGAAAACAGCTGCAGAAAAACCCGTGGTCCTTTCAGACTCACGGTGGGTGTTAAGAATCCGCACGCTGGTGTCGGGAAGATTCTGCCTTCCGTGCACCAGAGACAAACCTTCCAATTCCTCAGAGGAAAGTGAGTACGCAGAGGGCCCCTGGCAGCGTGGGTCCTGCCTTCCCTGGCAGGCGGAGGCGAGCAGGGGACAGAGCTGCCAGGGCCGCCCTCCAATCCCACCCACCCCCTCTGGGTGGCAGGCAACTCAGTGGCCTTCGGTTTGGCAGGAGAGGGACGCGGGGAAGGGAACTTCTCTGCAGAGGGTGAGCTGCTCAGGGGCAGACTGCGGATACCCTGTCTTGTGGAAGAGTCTGGTGCTTAAGAAGACCACCAAGGAGAAGAGTCTCAACCGGAAGAGGCACGCTTTGCCAGGGGTCTTTGCTTCATGGCGCGATAATGAATGAAGGAAAGAGGATGCGGAAGAGGCAGCCACTGATAACGTAATGAGGATAATGTAATGCGGCATCGCCGTGAGAGAAGCCAAGGGCAATCCAAACCCAAAGCAGCGAGGCCAGTTCCTTTCAATGTCTGACAACCCTAGGCTGCATTGCAATTCCTTTATTGAACCAACGATATTCAAAGCAATACAGTGAGTACTGGGACTCATGCAGGAGACTAACCAGCTGACCGCCAAGGATGGCAAAGAGACTCACACACATTCCCTGGATAAGGAAAAGAGCCTGCAACCACAGGTTCAAGAGCCTGTCGGCAACTATTTTGCTGACACTAGGAAATGGGTGCGGCTTCGTCCCTGCTACCTCAGATGCCAGGTCAGCTGTATCTTGAAACCAAATGGCATTCACGACTTTGCCAAGCACAAACAGGGGAAGCACCCAAAGAGCACTGAAAACTGATGTGAGGAAGAATTCCAGCCATGACCAAACAGCTCCATGCAGGGATGGATCACCGATTATCGGGCTGTTACTGACGGAAGCACAAGAATAAACACTCGATACAGTAAGAGGAGACTAAACCAGAATGCTCGACCATTCCAAGCACAACACTGGAATATTCTACCAACAATATGTGGCTCACTCTCTTGCTTCCGCTCTATACTCTGGGCTCCCTTCTGTGCCAAGACACTACTTGCCCTTCTT
>CAUYSK010072317.1:0-12926 GCA_963575035.1 Avahi laniger | reverse complement strand
GGACTACAGGCATGCGCCACCAAGCCCGGCTAATTTTTTCTATATATTTTTAACTGTCCAATTAATTTCTTTCTATTTTTGGTAGAGACGGGGTCTCACTCTTGCTCAAGCTGGTCTTGAACTCCTGAGCTCAAACAATCCACCCGCCTCGGCCTCCCAGAGAGCTAGGATTACAGGCGTGAGCCACCGCGCCCGGCCAAAACTAAACTTTTGATTCAAAATCAGACATTTCATATTTAATGATCTAATACTTACTAAACAAATATTTCATGAGCACTAAATAGGTTCCAGGCCCCAAGAATATAAGGGAGAAAATGAAATGTCACTATCCTCATAAAGCTTACATAATATCAGGAAATAAGTGTTATGAAGGAAATAAAACAGGGAGAAAAAATGGAGAATGTTTTTTGAGAGGAGGGGTACTACTTTGACAGGGTGGTCAGGGAAGGAGGTAAACTTGAGCACAGACTAGAATGAAGCAGAATACATGCTGCCTTTAGTTCCTATTCAAAATGCAGTTGACCCTTCAACACCATGGTTTGAACTGCGTGGGTCCACCTGTATGCCGGGGTCACTTACAAACCTGTCTCTCCTTCCACCTCCACTCCCTCTTCTGTCTCTGCCAGCCCTGAGTCAGCAAGACCAACCCCTCTTCCTCCAACTCCTCCTCCTCGTCCTCAGCCTAGTCAACGTGAATATAAGGATGAAGACCTTTATAATGATCCACTTCCACTGAATAGTAAATATATTTTCCCTTCCTTATGATTTTGTTAGTAGCATTCTCTTTTCTCTAGCTTATTTTATTGTAAGAATACAGTATATATAATACATATAAGGTACAACTTTAATCAACAAAACTTGGTTAGTTCCCCTCTCACAGGGGAATTGAAAGTCCTGAGAGTTTGGAAGGAGACTGCTGCAGCGACATAGCTCCTTTTCCTTAGAAAGCAATTCCCTAGATCCTGTGCAGACGATGGTAGGGTGTCACCAAATTCCATGCTCCAAAGCAGTAAGAGTTGGAGGTTGAGCTTGTTTGTTTACCATAACCTCCCCCCCAAAATGAGAGAAGTTCTAATCAATTCATATACAGTTAACCCTTGAATGACGCAGGAGTTAGAGTCACCGACTCCCTGAGCAACTGAATATCTGTGTATAACTTTGACTCCCCCAAAACTTAACTACTAATAAATAGCCTACTGTTGACCACCCCTCAACTGTATACGAATTGATTAGAACTTCTCTCATTCTGGGTGGAGGTTATGCTAAACAAACAAGCCCAACCTCCAACTGCTACTGCTCTGGGAGAATGGAATTTGGTGACACCCTGCCATCCTCTGCACAGGATCTAGGGAATTGCTTTCTCTAAGGAAAAGGAGCTATATCGCTGCAGCAGTCTCCTTCCAAACTCTCAGGACTTTAAATTCCCCTGTGAGAGGGGCACTAGCCAAACCCAATTTTTATTTTGTTGGATCTCTTTTCTTCCACTTGCTGTCAATTTTAGGACTCTGCCAATCAAAAGATCAAAAGGCTGATTCAATCACCAGTGAAAAGAAGGCTGGAGAATTAGCCAGCACTGCATCAGAAGCCTGTGCCTACGGAAACAAAAGGTGGTTTTGTGACAGGAAACACGACACCTGAGGAAATCAGGCCAAAACAGATACTCAAGCTGACTCACTTTATAAACAAAAAGTTAATTCAGATGAGATTCTCTGATCTGTTCTTAGAACTTGGGTATTAAACACAAACACAACCAAGACTTTTGAGGTTTAACATCCATTTGACATTATAAAAAAGGAGGCGGAGAGGAGCAGGCAGACACCCTGAGAAGCTCTGTGACTGCGTCAACACTAATGGTACAGAGCTAAGAGTCATGGAAAATTCCACACAAACCCTGGATTTCCCCAATCCCAGAAGGCAATACAAGCTGCCTGAAAAAAACACTTTTGTAAGAGACTGAGATAACTCGCCAATGTTTAGACGTACAAAGCAAAGTATGTTAGAACCTAAACTAGTCCCTGTCTCCTTTCATAACCAAGAATGTGCAGTATGAAATAAAAAGTCACCTCCCAGCACTTTGTAGGATGCTGTATAGGAGCTATTCTCTACCCCAGGAGAGGGTAGAGAACTCTCTTAAAAAATACTGATGAGAGTGGAAAAACCAAACTGTTTTTCTTCTGCTCTCACACTACAACAATGGACATAGAAGACTTTGTGACCAAATGTGTGGGGATCTCCTGCCACCAACAAGCAAGCAATCAATTCTGCAGTGGACACCAGCTGGGTGCCTTCTAATTCTGTTGTCCCCAACCCCCAGGCCGCAGAACAGTACCAAACAGTACCGGTCCCTAGCCTATTAGGAAATGGGCCACACAGCAGGAGGTGAGAAGTGAACCAGTGAAGCTTCATCTGTGTTTATAGCCGCTCCCCACTGCTCACATCGCCGCCTGAACCCCATCTCCTAGAAGATCAGCAGATGCATTCGGTTCTCACAGGAGCACGAATACTACTGTAAACTGCACACACGAGGGATCTAGGTTGTGCTCCTTATGAGAATCTAATGCCTGATGATCTGAGGTGGAGCTGAGGTGGTGATGCTAGCGCTGGGGAGCAGCTGCAAATACAGATTATCGTTAACAGAGAGGTTTGACAGAGACCACGTAGGTCTGACTACAGAGAGGTTTGACAGAGACCATGATATATCGTTTACTTGCAGACTTACATCAAAACCCTATCAGTGAATGGCAAGTGACAATGTAATAATAAAGTGTACAATAAATGTAACGTGTTTGAATAATCCCAAAACCATTCCACTCCCCCCCAACACTCCTCTACCTCCAGTCTATGGAAAAACTGTCTTCCAGGAAACCAGTCCCTCATGCCAAAAAGGGTGGGGACTGCTGCTCTAATTTAACTGTGACACTATCTTTCTGGAGACAGTATCAGATCTCACAGGGTGACGGGCTCAGTCCCACAGAATGCCTCCCGTTTCCAATGCTGATTGCAAGTCTCAGGCTGTTCTACCCATGCTTCTGACCTACCAGCTATAAATTGGGGATCCCTGATATCCTCCTTGGGTTTAATTAATTTGATAGAGCTGCTCACAGAACTCAGAAACACATTTTCTGGTTTATCAGAAAGGATATTACAAAAAATACAATGAAGAGATGCATACGGCGAGGTATGGGGAGCTTCCATGCCCTACCTAGCAAGCCACCCTCCCAGAACCTCCACATGTTCAGCAATCCAGAAGCTCTCCAAACCCCGTCCTTTTGGGTTTTTATGGAGGCTTCATTCCATAGGCATGACTGATTAAACCACTGGCCACTGGTGATCAATTTAACCTTCAGCCCTTCTCTCCTTCCCAGAGGATGAGGGGTAGGGCTGAAAGTCCCATCCCTCTAATCCTGCCTTGGTCTTTCTGGTGACCAGCCCCCATCCTGGAGCTACACAGGGGCTTCCAGCCATCAGTCAACTCATTAGCATACACAAAGATATCACTTTGGAGATTCCAAGAATTTTAAGAGTTATATACCAGGAAAAAGGAACTAAGACCAAATATATATTTCGCAATATTACAACTATACATATAACATTTCATTTAATTTTCACACCACACAGTTAAGGAAACTGAGGCAGAGAGAAGGTAAGTGATTGGCCTATTGTCACAATACGAATTAGGCAGCAGTAGGTCCTAGACCAGAAACTAGGTCAGGTTACTGTTCCCGTTACAAAAAGTGACCTTCTGGAATACTTTAACTAAGAACATTTCAGGGGGCATTAATTTAGCTAAATCTAAACTGTATGGGAATTAAAAAAATGAGAATCCATCTACTGAATATTTATTAAGTCCAACACAAGCCTATGGTATCTGCAGTAAAGAATAAACATCCAGATGCAGGAATGAAGACCACTTTACTTTGCTTGTTAAGGTCCGCATTGAGAAACTTTTTTGAATTTAATTTCATATAATATTTTCAATGTTTCAAATAAAACCCCTCAACTTTAAAAAACCCAACAAACCACCGTTCCAGAAAATTCCTTCGGGAACAGTTCAGGCCAGTTCATTTGAAATTTCAGAGGAATTTCCCCCTTCTTTAACCAGCTGAGCTCTGTGCCTGCCCTCCTGATTACCTTCTGATTTAAAATTTCCCTTTAAAGCTTATAAACACAAAGAGAATTGGAAGGAGAAAAAAAAATCCACTCTGAATTGATGGAAGTGGGTGGAGAAAGAGATCATATTCCAATGAATCTATTACTTCATGTGTACAAGAAAAGGAACTAAATGTACCTTTCATGTTTGTCCAAACTGTTCCACATGTCCTCATAACCTAAAGGCCACTCTAATAACCAATCCTGAGATTATTCAAACTACTGAGGCAGCTACGGTGCAGTAACATGTTTCAGGGAACTGCAGAGCTGGAATGGAAGGCAAGTCCACGTTCCACATTTTAAAGATGAGGAAATTAAGTCCTAGTAACCTTATTAATAACCCCACAGCGAATCAGTGATGGAGCTGGAAGGTGGAACCCAGGACTCCCTAGTCCCGTTAGACCAAGCTGCTTCTATAGGGTATTAAGGGTGAAACAAATCAAGCAGCCTGGGGGTTCTTCATTTATCCCACAACCATTTACCAGGGCCATGTTCCCTGTCAGGCTCTGAGGATGCAGAGGAACTGGTTGAGGGGCCAACCTGGAGCGATTCATGAGCTGCGAGAGGCAAACCAAGGCCAGGAGTGAAGCATGCTTTGCTAGAGATATGCACGGGTGCTCTCATCCTACAAGCACTCCCTGGCCACTGATCATGAGCTCGGCTCTTGGTTATTAGATTCTCCAAGCATAAAATATGCCCTCACCACACAAAAGGCATACCCGGCTCTCTCAAATCCTGTTTTGTTCTTTTGTTTCACATTCGGATATAAGAACAGGGAACAAAAGCTTGGTTACTTCCCGGTGACACACAGATTGAGCAGTCTCAGCTTCCCTGTTGGAATGGGGCAGTCCAGATAGCACCTCTCTTTTGATCCACTGTCCCTCCAGCCCGGGGCCATGACAGGAATGACCTCTGTCAGTGGGCTCCTTCAGAGACAGCAGAAATGCGGGAAAGTGATTTGTCCTAGCTTCACTAAAATGACCTCTGTCGAATTCTCTCATCCCGATCCAATGACACAAACACTTTCAAGGGTAGCAACATTATTAGATGCCATTAGAAAATGCTGGATTCAGTATTAGACAGGGTTAGATTTTAATTCCAGATACACAAAACAGAGGGGCCACATGGCCAGGAATGTGAGTGGCTTCCAGGAGCTGAGAGTGGCCCCAACTAACAGCCAGCAAGGAAATAGGGACCCCAGTTCCACAACCACATGGAACTGAATTCTAGCACAGCCATGAGAGCTTGGAAAAGGATCCCAAGCTCCAGAGGAAAAGTCATCAATGTTTTCCATTAACCTCATGCCAAGCTATGGCTATTTCACTACCACAGGACTATGTCCTATTTTTGCCAGTTCTAAACTAGAAATAGCTCTTATTTTTAATCTCCATTCTTTAAGATTCACTCCAGACTTCCCAGTTCAATCTATTAACAGTCCTCTTATCTGTCAAATTATAAAGAAAAAGATTATGAAGTCAGACTAAAGAAAAATAAACTTTTCCATATAGTAGGTAATAACACGCTGGGCCAGATACCCAGGTCTCCCTTCTCCTACAAACAAACACCTCGACTGTATCCCCAAGAGAAATGTAAGCAATTCTCAGGCCAAAAAACCAAGTGAAGGCAAATACCCAGAGAGAAAGGAGAAGTGACTATAAGTTGAGAGTATATACCTTGAGAGTATATACCAAGAGATGAATTTGAGCATTTGTTTTCAGATTTCACAGGGCATGGGAAACAGTAAATGAGGCACAGGGCCCACCCAGAGTATCGTCTAATAAAAACTTCTCCCTTTCAAAAGCTGGGACCCCAAAAGGATATATCTTTTTTTTTTTTTTTTTAGACAGGGTCTCACTCTATTATTGCCTGGGCTAGAGTGCAGTGGCATCATCATAGCTCATTGCAACCTCAAACTCCTAGGATTTAGTGATCCTTCTGCCTCAGTCTCCCAAGTAGCTGGGACTAAAGAGTTATATCTTCAATTAAGGCTAAATCAGGACGGGCCTGGTGGCTCATACTTATAATCCTAGCACTCTGTGAGGCCGAGGCGGGCAGATCGTTTGAGCTCAGGAATTCAAGACCAGACTGAGCAACAGCAAGACCCCATCTCCACTAAAAATAGAAAGAAATTAGCCGGATAACTAAAAAGGATAAATCAGACAGAACTCAACAGGAATGCTAGAGAAATCAACTGTCTCGAACCTAAGAACCAAGAAGGAAGAAGGCCACTGAGAACTGGCCTTCATGAAGGTTTGCAAGTTGAATTCTCAAAACCAGGATAGTCTAAAAACCCAAACATCAAGAATTTTATTAATACTGAACTGGTAATGGCCTTCACCTGGCAGAAGCAATGTAAATCCTTTCTGCAAACAAATGAGCATAAGAAAGGTAGTAGGATTATTAATACCAGACAAAGTAAAAGCAAATCAAGGAGCATCACCAGAGATAAAGACAGATATTTTATAGTGATAAAAGTATCAAATCATCAGAAAGACATAACAATCATAAATGTGTATGCTCCTGATAACAGAGCTTCAAAATACATAAAGCAAAAATGGACAGAATTAAAAGGAGAAACAGAAAAATCCACAATCATAGCTGGTGATTTTTAGCATCCCTCTTTTAGTAATTAATAGTAGTAGACCAAAAAAAAAAGTCAATAAGGATGCAGAAGATTTGAACCATCTTGACTTCATATTTATACAACACTACAACCAACAACTGCAGAATATACATTCTTTTCAAGTGTACATGTAATGACTATCTAGATGGGTCATAAAATAAGTCCCAATTTCAAAAGGCTGAAATATTACAGATATATCTTCTGATCACATGGAATTAAATGAGAAATAAATTAACAATAAAATATCCTTAAAAAAAGCATCAGATATTTAGAAATTAAACACCAAAATTCTGAATAATCAACTAGTCTAAGAAATTAGAAGAGAAATTAGAAAATATTTCCAACTGAATAAAATGAAAACATACCATATCAAAATTTGTGGGATGCGGCTCAAGCCGCGCTTAGAGGGAATTTTACTCCATTAAATGCTTACACTAGAAAAGAGTATACATTAAACCTGAAGTTAGGAAAAGGAAGGAAATAATGAAGAACAGATGTCAATGTTAATCAAATGGACACAAAAACAGAGAAAAGTTACAAAGCTAAAAATTTGATTGCTTGAAAGGATTAATAAAATTGATAAATTCCTAACTACTTCATTAAATAGTAGTAAAAAAACCACATAAAAATACTTAGGAATATACTTTAACAAAAAACATATAAGATCTCTACATAAAAAATTATAGAACATCATCAACAGAAACAAAAGCAAACCTAAATAAATGGAGAGAGATTCTAGGAGATTAGAAATAGAGATACCCTTGAGATTAGGAGACTCAACACCATTAAAATGTCAGTTCTGTCCATATCTATGTATTCAATACAATTCCAGTTAAAACCCCAAAATAAGCTTCTTTGTAGAAACTTGGTGAGTTGATTTTAAAATGTATTTGGCTATTTTAAAATAGCCAAAATAATCTTGAAGCACAAAGATGGAAGACTCACAGTTTCTGATTTTAGTATAAAACTGTAATATTCAAGACACATCATAACACTAGACAAAGAGATCAATGAACAGAAAAGACAGTCCAGAAACAGATTCATATGCTATGATCAAATAATTCTGGACAAAAATGGCAAAGCAATTTCATGGAGAAAGGCAAGTCTTTTCAAAAGTTGCTACAACAAAAACTGGGTATCTGTATTTGCAAAACAAAAGAAAAAACCAAAAACAACGCATGACCCCTACCATTCTAGTGCCTGCAGCCTTTGGAAGCAGTCATGCCAAACTGTCAGAACCCTCTCCACTGCCAAGCTATTGCATAAAGCCTTCAAGTCCAAGTGCTCGCCTAATAACAGGGAATATATATACAAAGTAAGTTCAACAAGTCTTGTATCTTTGCTTACCTCAATTTTTGTCAAAATTCCAAACCTCCCAGGACCATTTATTATGACTCAAACCCCACAGCCAGACTACTCTGCTCATTTCACCATCTGATGCAGCTTCCTACCCTCCTCTTTCTTCCACGTCCTTCCACTGTGTTCTCTGTAACTCTTGCCCAATGATCTGCCACTCACACAGTTCCTTCTCTACGGTTACTCTTTCCATGGCCTCCAGCTTAACTGAAATCTAGCTCCCTGCCCCCTCCCCAGGCTCTCTCAAGCAGAAAAAGCTGCTTATTTTCACACGCCAGGTATGTGAGGCTTTGCCAGTGGGGTTGGGAACATCTTCGTACCCTCGTGCTGCCTCCAAACGATTCTCACCCACTCCTGTGAAACACTTACTAAGGAAGTGCACATGTCTGCTGGTTTCACCCCCTGATCTCTTCATACCTTCCCACGCTCCCCCTTAAGTCAACAGAAGACACCCTAGGCTGCCCTTCCACGGCTCTCCCTCATCTATGCAATATCTAAATGGTGGTGTTCCTCAGGTTTGGCCTATCCTCTCTTCTCTTTTCTCTCTCCATCCCTTCCCTTCAGCCAGGGTTTCTCAACCACTGCACTACTGAAATTTGGGGCTGCATAATTCTTTGCTGGGGGGAAGGTGGGGCTGTCCTGTGCAGTACAGGGCCTTTCGCACCATCCCTGGCCTCTACCACTGGATGCCAGGAGCAGCCCCAGGAGAGAACCACTGCCTTAGGTAATTACGTATGTTCTCAGAGCCTCTAATCTCTCTTCATATCCGCCTTCCCATTTGGCAACTCTTAGAAGTCTCGCAGGCAACTCAATCTTATCATGTACCAACTGAATTTTTGTTTTAAAATTTGTCCTGTCCCAAGTCATCACCATCTTGGTAAATGGCCCAACCCAGAAACCTGGGAGCCATCTCTGATTCCTGCTACATTTAATTAATCACTAGGACCAATGAATTAGCTCTCAAATCTGTGCACCTCTCTTTACCTTCCCCATCATTGCCTCATACCAAACCACGATGATCTCTCACTGAAGGCACACTAACCACCTCCCAACAGGTGTCCCTGCTGCCGCTCTTCCCTCCAGTCTATTTTCCACGGGGCAGCCACGGATCACCCCACCCAATCACTTCTTTACTAAAAAATCTTAAGAGATCTCCTATTTACTTAATATAAACCTAGACTCCTTACCCGATCCCATAAAATCCTACCCAGCCTGGGCCTTACCTAAATCCTGACCCTACCACCCCCCACCTCACTACTGAATCCAGCGACACTACCCTGCCAGAACATTCCAGGCTGCTTTTTTTTTTTAAATACTGATGGGGCCTCACTATGTTTCCTAGTCTCCCAGGTCGCTGGGACTCCAGCCACGCGCCACTGCGACCAACCATTCCAAGCTCTTCTGCAACTGCAGAAGGCCCTGCCTCCAGCTCCCCCAATGGCTGACGCCTCCTTGGACGGGCTTTCCATGACCACGCTGAATAAATCTCTCTCTCTCCCTCCAAACTCATTATTCTCTGTCACAGTACCCTGTGTGGCCCTTAAAGTCCTATTTCAAATCGTCCATCACAGACTAAAGGACTTTGCTGTTATGCTGTTAATTGGCTGGTTTGCCTTCCCTCCCCAGAATCTCAGCTCTAGGAGGGCAGAGATCTGGTTCTCCACAGTATGTCCAGGAACTGGCACACAGAATGTGCTCTTTAAAATGCTTATTGGATGAATTGCAAAAGATGGTTATTAACAAGCTGCAAAACAACTATAAAGAAAAGATACAAACTGAGAAAAACCCAATAAAGGGAACAAACGAATTAGCTAAAACGACATATGGCTTCCTCTAGCTATCCATGTGGGAGTTGTAAGTTGAAAGGACAAAGGGGAGGATGGCCTAACATTTCGGGAACGCATTTAATTTGAGTTACTCTTTTCTATTATCAATGCCACCATCTCCTTTTTTTTAGCAGACATCACCAAATCAGACAGAAGACATATCAAAAAATTAGCAATCTACAGTGAGACACAGACAGACATTTCACCTCTACAAAATACATTTCCTATCCTGAAGGAGCTTCAAAGCTAGGGGTGAAGACAGAAACAACCAGCTAATAGAATGCCAAATAAAACACATGCTAGAGCTGCATTAACGGGACTCAGGAAACTAGGCATAGTGGCATGCACCTGTAATCCCAACAACTTGGGACGCTGAGGTGGGAGGATCACTTGAGGCCAGGGGTTTGAGACCTGGGCAACACAGTGAGACTTCATCTCTAAAAAATTTTTAATAGAAAGAAAAGTAAAGAAAAGAAAATGAAAAAAAAAGGGAACACCAGCCTGAGCAAGAGCGAGATCCCATCTCTAAAAAAAACAGAAAAATTAGCATGTGGTGCTGCATGCCTATAGTCCCAGCTACTTGGGAGGCTGAGGCAGAGGGATTGCTTGAGCCCAGGAGTTCACAGCTGCAGTGAGCTATGACGATGCCACTGCACTCTAGCTTGGGTGACAGAGGGAGATCCTGTTTTAAAAAAAAAAAAAGGGACTCGGGAGCCAACCAGAAGAATAGGCTCCCACTGGACAATGATGATTTGACCATCGACAAGGCTATTCATTGCACTGGATTGCAATACATCAAATATGTTTAAGCGTGTAAGACCATAATGAAACTAACATAAAACAAAAATTGTTGTTCACGGTTGGAAGATGCTAGGGAATCAATTCGTTATTTTGAAAATTGGTAAATAAAGGGAAAACTACACATATATCCTACCTTTCCTTTATTAATTATTTTTTAGTTATTTGGATAACCCAATAGTTGATGAAGTAAATCTCTATTCATGGATATATTTGAGCTAATGAATGAACGAGAAATTACAGAAATAAAATATCACCAGTGACTGCCAACAATACAAGGAAAAATCAGACATTATGTACTGGCCCCTGACGGAAGTACTAAATACCACTTAGGAAGGAGACTTGCCAAAAACTGCAGCTGAATCTGATCTAGCCTCTTGATGTGACTACCAATTCATAGGAAATACGGAAGAACGTGTTAAACAACACCATGAACACGCAATTAACAGGACCAGACTCTGGAAAACCATGGGACAAACAACTCAGTTTTTCTATTAAAATTCCCAAGAAAAAAGAGAAAGATATGGCGAAGAAGCCTATAAAGAGAAACTTAAGAGACATATCCATCAATTGCTAGTATGGTCTTTATGTGGACCTTGATTTAAGCAAACTGTAAAATAAATGATGAGATAATTAGGCAAATTTAAATATGATAGGGTATTTGGTGATATAAAGGAATTAACTTTGTTGGACATAACAGTATTGTGGTTATACATGAAAAAAGTGAATGTATTTTAGAGACACATATTGAAATATTTACAGATGAACTGATATGTCTGGGATTTGCTTCTAAATAATCTGGGGTGCAGGGGAGAGTGTGGGGATGAAACAAGATTGGCCATGAGTTGGTCATTTTTGAAGGTGGGTGATAGGCAAATGAAGGTTCATCATCCTAGCGTCTATTCTTTCATAAAGAGACGACAGTAGGTTTTAAAAGTTCAAAAACACACTGGACGTGGTGGCTCAAGCCTGAAATCCTAGCACTCTGGGAGGCCGAAGTGAGAGGATCACTTGAGGCCAGGAGAACAAGACCAGCCTGAGCAACATAGTGAGACTCTTGTCTCTGCAAAAAATTTAAAAATTAACCAGGCATGGTGGTGCACGCCTGTAGTCCCAGCTACTCAGGAGGCTGAGGCAAGAGGATCGCTGAGCCCAGGAGTTCGAGATCACAGTGAGCTGTAATTGTGCCATTACATTTCAGCCTGGGTGACAGAGCAAGACTTTTGTCTCTTAAATAAATAAATAAATAAATAAATAGCTAAGAGATAAAAACTTAAGAAAGAAGTACATGCTATAGTAAAAAGTGGCCCTGAAACCAACCAGCTTTTTGGTTTGGAAACCAAAGTGGAGCACCCTGGCCCCTGGGGGGTGATTATGTCCTGTGCCTAAATTGGCTCTAGAGTCAGGACCCAAAAAGGTCAGTGAGTGAGGCTGAGCTCAGCTGTGGATCTGCCGATTCCCGGACTTGCGAGGCAGAGCTCCCGTGGGCCGTGCGATCCTTGCGTGGATGGGCAGCACGGGGCGGGGGGCTGAAGGGTGAGTGAGGGGGAATCTCGTGCGGAAAGCGGAGGGGAGCCTGCTTGGGAAGCGAATGAAGGGGTTGTGAGGGGAGTGATCAGGCCTCTTTGGCTCTTTGTTTGTTCACTGCTTCTCCCTACTGAAGAGGACAGGAAGGTTATCTGCTTTGTTCATTCACTGCTCCACATCCAGAGCCCAGAGTCAGTGCCTGATACTTGGTGGACTCTAAATAAATACACGTTTAGTGAATGAACCGTAATAAGGCCCACTGGGACACCAGCCCTGTACTTACAAATAACACAGTTCTTTGAATTAAAATAATTTGTTTTTAAAAATCGCTAGTAATATTACTTTTTTTATTGTTCTCTGTTAAAAGTTTTCACACAGCATCTCATTTAAAACCCTACAGTATAATTCAGGCCAAGTATTCTTTAGCCTAGAAGAACCGACGTCTCCTGACTCTTAGTGTTTCTTTTCCTGTATCAGTATGCTGGTGAGATTTACAATTAGTCAAGTGCTAAAGACACAGCAAGTTTTCCAAGAAGCAACTGTATCTTTACAATACAACATTAAATTTCTAATTTCCTCTGAAGATGTGAGTTTTGTGACTCTGGGTAAGTTACAACACAATTGGACATTAAAAATTAACCTAAGAT
>CAUYSK010072316.1:0-50013 GCA_963575035.1 Avahi laniger | reverse complement strand
TTCATTACTACTCTAAGACCCTAGGATCTTTTGTCACCAAAAAGAGAGTCCTGGAAAACAGTCACAGGTGTGGTGGCCGTGTGAGCATATTAGCACACCTCTTCCCACAGAGAGCACAGTTGACCAAGTGCTGTTGCTTATTCCTTCAAATTCCATCCCATAGTTATGCTAAGGCCAGACTCCCATGAATGAGTGCAGCAGAGATTCTAAAGCAGAGCATTTCCTAGGAGACTAGACTACTTTGTAAGCTGACTTTGACTGAAGGATTTCCTAAATTTGAAGAAGCTTCATTAAAATGAAAGGCCGTCAATACACTTTTATTTGGTTTGTTTTTCTCCATTACTTGGGGTCAGAATTGCACTGTGAGGTTTGAAGGCCACTCCTTATTCCTTTTCACGCTAGTGTTTCCCCTTATAAATTTCTTAAACATTGAATCTTTCTGGCATCTGCTTCTCTGAGGACCTGCACTATTAGTGCAGGATTATATTTTTGTTTCTAAAGAAAACTTAAAACTTCGATGTAACTCCAATGATAAGAAAATATTCTGAAAATTCTACTACTGTGATGTTACACAATTGGATTTGTTTTTTCTTCACAAACCATTCTTGAGGGTTTATAGCATGAGAGGAAACCCTTTGTATCAGGAATATCAGTTCAAACTTTACCTGGAATTACCATCTTAAAATAAATAAAACATACACACACACACACACAAGCACAGATACATATAAACAAATCTTACCAGTTAATGAAATGAAGACTATTAATGAAATATTTAATTGTAGGTAAATAATATAAATTGGAACTTTATAGTTGAAATATGAGGGAACTTAGAGATTATGCATACCAACTTTTTTATTTTACATCTGACAAAATGGAGAGCCAGAGAACTACAGTTGTTAACATGAATGCAAGAGTAAAACAGCTTGGTAGTTGCAAAAGTAATACACACACACACACACACACACACACACACACACACACACACACATAAAATTTACAGTAAGTCCCCCTAATAGGTACTTACATGAAAATTATAATATTTAAACCTCAAAACACGCTTACAAGGAAGATTTTAATATCATTGTACCTACTTAATTTTCTGGAAAATATTTCTCAAAGTTGTTAAAGTAACTACCTTGAGTCTCATATAAGGAAATGCCAGATCCAAGTTAATTCACATTTCACAAGCTAAAGCTTGAAGTCTTTCCCTGATGGTCTAGAATTCTCCCTAAGAGCCTCATTTGACTTTTCTTTAAGAAATAATTCTCTTATAAATCCTCATATTTAAATACACAACCATTTTTCTGTCAATTTATTTCAGTAGTAGTATCATTTTCATTTAAATATATTTTAGTGATAAAAGTTATCTATTTTTATATGTAACATTATTTCGCTAAATAAATACTGTGTTTCTCCTTTGTAAAACTTGTCTGTGATATTCTATGTGTCTAGAACAGCTTTCTGTTTATTTAGCAGAAAGCTCCTTTGACATGATTAAGTGGAAGTAGTCCTGAAATGATTATCAGATAATTATCTATTTATCTTATATTCTTGGAAAATTTAAATATACAAGCAACATATTAATTCTTTAGATATCCCTTTGCTTGTATAATGTTCGATTCATGTTATAAAACTTCCATTTTGAAAAAAATGTTAATGTGGTCCACGGCATTACTAGAATTTTGTGAGATAAGCTTATTGCTTTAAAATAGCATAGGCAAACATGCCGTTACGTAGCTGTCACAACATGCTGTGAATGTTACAGCATGCCGTATTTTGACTACTCTACTTTTTATTTAAATCATTTTTACTTTCTTCTCATTATGTATAGTGTTACACAGACAGACATGAGATAGTAACTGTGGCCAAAAAAGTCCTTAATATATAATTACATAGGTTCATAGTCCACTATTTAGTATTTCCTAAAACCTATCTTCTAATGTAAACTCACAACTAATGGATGTGGAGCGCACTGTATGGGGGAAGGGCACACTTGTAGCCCTGGCTTGGGCAAGGCAAAGGCATCATATGTAACCAAAATATTTGTACATAATATTCTGAAATAATAATAAAAAAAAGAATATGGGAAAAAAACATAAACGAGAAAAACAAAACCCTTTAAAGTATGGATATCACTGCCAACTGCAGAAGAGCTGTTTATACACATTATTGATCCTCAATTTCTAGATCTGTTTGGCACTCGCAAATGTTACAGAATTAGACCATGCAGTACAGAAAGAATTTCCCAGGACTTCAATGGATATGCAAAGAGACTGACATAATGTTAAAGGTAGAAACTAAATGGAACTCTGCAGTGGAAAATCTTCTTGAAGCCGTTTATCTAGTGGAAAGAAAGTTGCAAGGAAGCTTGTGTATGTGAGTGTGTGTGTATGTTGGGCAAAGTTCCCAGAATAGACTTAAATGAACCTTGCATTGTGTGAGGTGTTTGGACACAGTGGGAGGCACCTTTCCAAAAATCTCACTGTGCCTTACTCTTGCCCAATTCTGCCTCCTGATGGTCCATTAATGTTCATATTTTATAATCATTCAGACCCATGGGAACAGGTTAACTTTTTTACGTTTGTGCCATATCTTAGAATGCCTATATAACCGATTCTTTGTTATTCTTACATTTATGCTGTTCTCACAGATATGGCTGAAACATTTTAAAATAATATGACAATTACGAAATGAGCAAAAATGGCACCCTGCTGAGCGGTTTTCACACAGTGCCATATTTGTTCTTTATGAAAATTTTTTTTATTTGCATACATTTTTGGGGTACAGGTGTAATTTTGTTACATGCATAGATCATGTAACAGTGAAGTCAGGGCTTTAACATGTATCCACCATCCAAATAATGTACATTGTACCCATTGAGTAATTTCTCAGCATCCATCCCCCTCCCACCTCTTCACCCTTCTGCATCTCCAGTGTCTATCATTCCACACTCTACATCCATGTGCACATGCTATTTAACTTCCACTTACAAGTGAGAATGTGTAGTATTTGTCTTTCTGTTTCAGAGTTGTTTAAATTAAGATAATGGCGTCTGGTTCTATCCACATTGCTGTAAAAGCATATGATTTTGTTATTTTATAACTGTGTAGTTTTACATTGTGTATATCAACATTTTCTTTATCCACTCATCTGTTGTTGGGTACTTAGATTGAGTCTACTATTAGACTCAATTTACAGTCTAAGTATTATAAATAGTGCTGCAATAAACATACAAGTGCAGTTATCTTTTTAACATAATTATTTCTTTTCTTTTGAGTGGATATTCAGTAGTGGGATTGTTGGATCAAATGGTAGTTCTATCATTAGTTTTTGAGAATCCTCTATACTGTTTTCCATAGAGGTTATACCAATTTACATTCCCACCAACAGTGTATAAGAATTGCCTTTTCTCTGCATGCTCTCCAACACCTGTTATTTTTGTCTTTTTAAGTACAGCCGTACTGACTGGTATAAAATGATATCTCATTCGGTTTTGATTTGAATTTCTCTGATGATTAGTGATGTTGAGCATTTTTTCATATGCATGTTGGCCATTTGTATGTTTTGAAAAAATGTCTATTCATATCCTGTGCCCCTTTTTAAGAGGATATTTGTTTTTGAGGTAGTTTCATTAGTCCCATTTCACAGGCTGAGAAACTGAGACTGATATATTTAGCTAATTTAATTATGATTACACCTTAGTGAGTGGTAGATCTAGAAATCATAGGATTTAAGAAAACATAGAGGGAATAACATTTTCTTCATTCTTAACCTGGTGTGAAAAGTAATGACAAAATCAACAAAAGCAGGTTGATAACACTAATAAACAGGTTCAAAATTATAAACACTTTTCTTATGAAAGTTAATCTGCATTTCTACTTACTGCAAATATTTCAAAACTTCTTCACTTTTTGTGTATAAATAGTTCCATGTTCACCCTGATATATTCAACTTTCTCTTTTTCTATTTCCCTATTAGAAGCTTTTTTTTTAATCCACAAAATCTATTATTTCTAGAAAATGTTACGGAGGTGCTTTCTTGATTTTCTATATATTATCTCTCAGCCCCGTTACATCACCGTGTATTTCCTTTTTGCTTTGAGTTCCTTGAAGTTTCAATGCCTGAGAAATCACATATTGAAAGCTAATAATATCCAATGTCCACACTAGAGGTGTCATCTCCCAATATTTCTATTCTTTGTTTATCGACACAGTTCTCAGTTCTGTTCAGAATGTGTCAAATCTCTTCTTCTCAATTTGAACTTGAATCTATATTGCTTCTGTCCAAAATTTCATGACAATAATTGTTCCACATTTTATAAGGACTTGCAAATACGTACAATCATACCTCATAGGTAAACAGACGTTATAGGTTGTAACATGGTATTATCAAAATCTTTCTCTCTCTCTCTCTCTCTCTCTCTATATATATATATATATATATTTCCCAAATGAATCATAATTTATTGATAAATAACTTGTATTTCACCATGAAAAATTATTTGCAATACCTCTAAAGTCCTCAGCTTTATAGAATAACTTCATTTCAAAAGAGAGCATTTGCTTAACACAAATATTTGCATAGATAAAAGGTACATTAAGTGGTTTTATAATGAATAAGGTTATAAAAGGTGAATTCAAGTCTTCATAGATTGAAATTAGAAAAAGTTTCAACAAATCACATAAAAATATACACCAGGGAGAGGACACTCTATTCAATAAATGGCACTAGAAAAACTGGATAGCAACACTCAAAAGAATAAAACTGGATCCCTATCTCTCAGCATATACAAAAATTAACTCAGGATAAATGAAAAACTTAAACGTAAGACCTGAAATGATAAAAATGCTAGAAGAAAATGAAGAGAAAATTCTTTTGCACATTGACCTAGGCAAAGAACGTATGATCAAGACCACAAAAGCAAATGCAGAAACAACAAAAATAAATAAATGGAACTTAGTTAAACTAAACATTTTCTGCACAGCAAAGGAAATAATCAACAGTAAATAGACAACATACAGAATAGGAGAAAATATTTGCAAACTGTACATTCATCAAAAAGCTAATATCCAGTATTTATAAAGAACTCAGACAAATCAGCAAGAACAACAACAACAATAACAACAACAACAAAATAACCCCATCAAAAATTCGGCAAAAGACATGAACAAATTTATTTCAAAAGAAGATAGACAAATGGCCAACAAACATATGAAAAAATGCTCAACACCACTAATTATCATTGAAATGCAAATTAAAACCACATTGTGATATCACCTTACCTCTGTCACAATGGCCATTATTAAAAAATTAAAAAACAATAGATGTTGGCATGGATGCAGTGAAATGGGCACACTCACACTGTAGGTGGGAAAATAAACTAGTACAACCATGATGTAAAACAGTCTGGAAATTCCTCAAAGAACTAAAAGTAGACCTATCAGTCAATCCAGCAATTCCCCTATTGGGTATCTATTCAAAGAAAAAGAAGTCATTGTATCAAAAAAACACACTTGCACAGGAATGTTTATCACAACAACAATTCATAATTGCAGAGATATGTAATCAACCTAAGTGCCCATCAACTGAGGTGTGGAAAAATAAAATGTGTTATTTACATACCATGAAATATTACTCAGCCATAAAAAGGAATGAAATAATGTCTTTTGCAGCAACTTAAATGGAATTGGAGACCATTATCCTAAGTGAAGTATGTGAAGAATGAAAAAACAAATACCATGTGTTCTCACTTATAAGTGGGAGCTAAATGAGGGATACATATGGTCATAAAGTGTTGTAATGGACATTTCAAACTAAGAGGAAGAAGGGTGGGTGGGGCCCAAGGGATAAAAATCTACCTATAGGATACAATGTACATTAGTCTGATGATGGGTACACATAAAGTTCTGACTTCAGCATGATGTTATCCATCCATGTGACAAAAAACACTTGTATTCCCTAAATTTTTTTGAAGTTAAAGAAAAGGAAAAAGAAAAAGTATTACCGTTGTAACAGCAATGTTAAACATTTTCTTTGTATTCTTCCTCAGGTAAAGGATTGGATTTTGCAAACGCTACTCCTCATCAAGAAATAATTGGTCTCACTTTTCTGCACCATAAAAACTAAGGAAACACAATATGTACTAGAATCAAAGTGTCAAGTAGAATTAATTGCAAGCTGTTTGGTTCTGAATATATATTTGTATTTCCTCTCAACATAGATAAACTTCCAATTTACAAAGGAAGTCTTCCTGAAAAAAAAAGAAAACTGGAAATTTAAGTCCAGTACTCTTAAAAATGTATTGATGTTTATTTCATAAATGAGAAAAGCACAAAAACCTATTTTGCTGGATTTCATTTTGTAGTCTCACTTGAATAGACAGAAATAAATGCTAAATTATGATGCTTTCTATGTAGAAATATCTGGTTTGTCCTGTTTAATCTTCTTTTTTAAAATTATTTTTAATTGACAAGTCAAAATGTATATATTTATACCAAATGATACTTTGGTATTTGTATACAGTGTGAAATGGCTAATTCAAGCTATTTAACATATGCATCACCTAATCTACATAATTTTTCAATTAAAATATTTCTGAGAGAGAAAATGCACAAAATAAGTATTGTGCATTACACAATTTTCTTTTGCAAGAAAAGCAAACCTTTCTTGCATTTAATTAAATGTAATAATTAATGAATTTCATTTAATGACATGTGAAATTAATGAATGAAATGCAAGCCAGAAATAGCTCACCATCCTGAACCAATCATGGCAGTGTAGACCAATCAGTCCCAACCTTTGAGCTAATTTCAATTCATTAAACTGTATTATTGATATGCAAAGTAGATAGATATAGGAGGTATCAGTCACAAAATCTCCTCTTCTATTTTCATTTAAACTCAAGAAAACTTGGAATTTATGCATTAGGATATAAATTATCTGACTCTAAAAAAAGTATCAAAATACATATTTGCTGTCATAATATCAGAAAGATGCTTTGTGATTTAAAATTAGCTCTAAACAATCTTTCACCCTAGGCTTGCATAACTATCATGGAATCTTAATTTTGTTGTTGGTGTTGATGTAACTCCATGAAAATCATCAGAGACCAATACATTTTACACTCTTTCTCTTGATCTTGGGGCAAAAATCTACTGATCTTCACTTGGTTTTTTCCTTAGATATTTTGTTTTCTGTCTGATTATTTAAGGATCTATATTGGTTTCAGATCATTGTTATTTCTTTACTATAATACCCATAATCCCCATATTCTAGGTAATGATAGTTACATTTTTAGCAACACCAAATATCTGATTAAGATTTTCTCTTTATTTGGCTAAAATGTATAATTGAGCCAATGTTTAGGTTTTTATCCCTTTTCCTTTGCTTGTCACACAGCCCTCCTTTTCTTGTAATGAAACAATTGGTTTCATGGGTAATTACAGTTAATTACTTAGTTACTTTTTATATGGCAAACAATATGATAATCCAGATAGTCAAAAGTACAAAATTTCCCATCAAATAACACATAGAGATGGAAGTTACTATTTTCATAGAACAACCACTATGGATCTTTAATAGGAGATAAAATTTTTAATTAGACTTTTGTAAAATTTAACTTGAAAAGTGACTACATTAAAGACGACACATATTTGGAAGCTGTTTAACTTTTACAAACTTTATAATGAAGGCTCAGTGTGGATTTTTGGATTGAGATCTCTACTACCACCCTACTCACCAATAATATTGCCTCACACCTGACCGTGATTGTAAATTGTTGCTAAAACCACAGAGTAATATACAACAATCTCAGAGGTGCATTTTGCTTAAAATCAATGGGTGACTACCAAAGATTGTTATTGGAGTTGAAACACAAATGTCTTTTTGCAAGATCTGGCTCTGGGAAGATGGATTAAAATCATTATACACCGGAATCACTCATGTATAAGATAGATACAAATTGTCATAACACAGGTTTAAAGAAGTAAGTTGAAGTTTAAATAGCTCATCATAAAAGCTAAGACAAAACTTGCAATTTGAACTTAGCTGAGGGGATTATCTGCTAAGCCAAATATCTCAACATTCTAGCAAGATTCAGTAGCTACACAACACAACATTCACGTTGTTGAGAATAAAATCCAAAATTGCTCAACATTAAAAACAAATAGACAAATATGTCAAACAAACCGAAAATGGTACTAAGTCTCAAGGGAACACAATCAGATGCTAACCGTGAGACAAGGCAGATACTGGAATTATCAAGTACAGACTTTAATGAAGTTCTTATATCTCTTAAACTACGATAGCTCAGGTAAAACCAAATATAACTGATATAAACAGTGAGCCTCAGAGAAATTTAAACTTTAAGAGAAACAAGAAAGGACTTTGAAACTGACAACCACAATATTCGAATTTAAAATTTCATTAGATGAGCTCAATAGGGGAACAAATTGTTTGCTGTCTTATAATAGTGTAGTTTATGGTGCCCCCAAATAATTACAATAGTAACCTCAAAAATCACTGGTCACAGATCATCATAACAAATATAATAATAATAATGGAAAAGTTTGGAATAGTGTTAGAATTACCAAAATATGACACAGAGGAAGGGGCTGGGCAAGATGGCCAAATAGAAACCTCCAGCATCCTTCCTCTGCAAGAACACCAAATTCAGCAACTATCCATACAAGCAAGCACCTTCAGAAGAACCAAAAATCAGGTGAGCAATCATACTAACTGGTTTTAACATTATATCAAGGAAAGAGGCACTGAAGAGGGCAGAAAAGACAATCTTGCATTTCCTACATAACCCCACCCTCATCCCCCAGCAATGCTTCACCAGCATGTCAAGTGGAGAGAGAATTGGTGTGCCCAAGAAAAGGAGAATAATGTGATTATGGGCCTTTGCACTGAAACTCAGAACCGCCTTGAACAGGGGAGCATAGTATAGGGCAGAGTGCCACCAATGCCCACAAAGGAAGCATCTAGACCAGCCTGAACAGGGAGAAATCTTCTGCCCCCAGATTGAATCTGGCTAGCCTCACCACCAGCTGACAAAAAGCAACTCGAGGCTTGGACTAAATTTGAAAGGCAGTTAGGCCACAAAGGCTGTAGGCCTTGGGAAATTCCTGCAACTGTGCTGGCTCAGAGCCAGTGGACTTGGGGTGCACATGACCCAGCAAGACACCAGCGTTGGTGGACAAGCCAGTACCTGTGTCACTCCCTCACAACTACAGGCATTGCTGCTCAGGGAGCCTTCTCCCATTTAGGGAAAATAAAGGGAAATATTCAGAGTACTTTGCTTTGCAAATTGGGTACTAGCTCAGCCATGGTAAAATAAAGTACTAAGCAGACTCATAAAGCCCCTAAGTCCATACCTTAGTTCCTTGAAGGCAATTCTGGACCCACCTTGGGCCAGAAGGAAACATGCTGCTTTGAAGGGAAGGACTCGGTCCTGGAAAGATTCACCACCTACTGACTAAAAAGCTCTTGGGCTTGAATAAATACCAGAGGTTGACAGACAATAGTCACCATGGGCTTTGGGTGAGACTGGACTGTCTTCTGATGTGACCTGGTGCTGGTGGCCATAAGGGAGTGCCCATGTTACTCCTCCCCTAACTCCATCAATTTATCACAGAGAGGGAGGGAAGTAATTGAAAAACTTTGCTTGGCAATCCAGGGAATTCTCCCATATCTTATCCAAGTCCACCAAGGAGATACTATCAGGTGTTTGCAAGAGTTACAGTGTTACTGGGCTTGGGTCATCCTCAGTGTTTATTTGGTTACAGTGATCAAATTCTTAGATCACAACACTCAATTCCCTTTGAATATCTGGAAAGTCTTTTCAAGAAGGACAGGTTGAACCAAGCCCAGACTGCAAAGAAAACATGATCTCACCAAATGAACTAAATGAGGTACCAGTGACCAATCCCAGAGTAATAGAGATATGTGAGCTTTCAGACAAAGAATTCAAAATAGCTGCCCTGATGAAGTTCAATGAATGTCAAAACACACAGAAAAGGAATTCAGAAGCTTATCAGAGAAATTTAACAAAAAGTTCAAAATAATAAAAAAAATCAAGCAGAAATGCTAGACCTTAAGAATTCAATTGAGAAACTGAGAAATACATTAGAGTCTCTCAACGGCAGAATTGATTAAGCAGAAGAACAAATTAGTGACCTCCAACATAGGCCATTTGAAAGTATATAGTTAAAAAAGAAAAAAAGAAAAAAGAAAAACAAAGAATAAAAAAGAATGGAGCACATCTAGAGGATCTAGAAAATAGCCTCCAAAAGGCAGATCTAAGAGTTATTGATCTTAAAGTAGAGATAGAGAGTGAAGCAGAAAGTTTATTCAAAGAAATAATAACATATACCTTTTGAAGCCTAGAGAAAAATATCAATATTCAGATACAAGGTCACAGAACACCAACCCAGACAAAACTACCTCAAGACATTTAATAATCAAGCTCCCAAAGGTCCAAGATAAAGAAAAGGTCCTAAAGGAAGAAACAAAAAAGGAAGAGAAAAATCATATAAAGGAGGTCCAATATGCTTGGCAGAAGACTTCTCAGTGAAAACCTCACAGAAGACAGTAGCATGACATATTCAAAGTGTTGAAGGAAAAAAAAAAAAAAACCTTAACCCTAGAATATCATATCCTGCAAAAATATACTTCAACGTGAAGGAAAAATACTTTTCCAGAACAAAAGCTGATGGATTTCATCAACACCAGACCTGTGCTATAAGAAATACTAAAAGGACTTCTTCAGTATGAAAGAAAAAGTCATTAATGAACAGTAAGAAATCATTTGAAGGTATAGAACTCACTGCTAACAGTAAGGACACCAATACAGAAGACTCCATTTCTGCAATTATGGCATATAAACCACGTATATCTTGAATAGGAAGACTAAAAGACAAACCTATCAAAAATAACTAGAACAACTTTTTAAGAATTGGAAAATATGAAAAGATATGAATGAAAACAACAAAAAAATAAATAAATAAAGCTGTGGGGGATAGAGTTAAGGTGTAGAGTTTCTTTTAACTTTCTCTTTGCTTGTTTTCTTGTTTCTTGTAAGCAGAGTTAGATTGTCATCTGCTTAAAATAATTGGTTATGAGATTTTATTGCAAGCCCCATAGTAAACTCAAATCAAAAAACCTACAACAGATACATAAAAATGAAAGGCAAGAAATTAAAATGCACCTCTGGAAAAAACCACTTTTAATCAATTTTTTGAAGACTCTATGTCTGTGAGGCACAATAAAGCAAAGTACAATAAAATGAAATATGCCTGTATATATTGTGATAATCAAAAATGTAGAAAAAGAAAACAGAGGAATAAAATATAAAACAAAATAACTATAGGTCACAAACACAAAGCATAAATAAAATGATATACTTAAATCTAATAATAATTAGTAAGGGCATTAAATATTAATAGCTTATACAGTCTAATTAAAATGAAAATATTGACAGTTCTGATTTTTAAAAAGCATGATTCAAATGTATGCTGACTATAATAGGTACATTAAGACTGGTAATTTGAAAGTAAGTGTATGAAAAATAATGTATGTATGCCATCTGTTTAAGAAATTTAGAGTATAAAATTTATCAGATAAAATAATTTTTAAGAAAAGAATATTAATACAAAGGGAAAGATAAATTTTGTAATGATAAAATGGACAATTTCTTAGAAAACATAACTATTATAAATTTGAATGTGTCTAGCCTCAAAGTATAGGAAGCAAAGATTGACATAATGAAATACAAAAACAGACACTTGCAGATTGTAAAAAAGAGATTTTAGTGTACCTGTCTTGGCAATTGATTAAAAAACTAGACAAAAAGAAATCAGTAACACAAAAGATTAAACAACATTATCAACCACTTTGTTTATTTCAAAAGAGCAGAATACATTTTTAACAAGGGCACATGATATATTTACTAAGGAGATGATGTTCTAAGTGATGAAAAACCCCAATAAATTTAATAGATCAAAATCATACAACATGTTTTTTAAAATTAAGCACATAAAATATGCTTATTTTAAAACAGAAAGAGATAAATTCAGTGAACTCACTCTCCACATTAAGAAATTAGAAGCAAAGAAGAAAAGCAAGTCCCAGGTAATTAGAGGACAGGGAAAGTAAATATAAGAGCAGAAATCTATGAAATTGAATACAGAGAGACAAGAGAAAAAACTAACAAAGTTATAGCCAGTATGTTGACGTTTGTCAAACCTCTAGCTAATTGATCAAGAAATAAAGAAAGAGAACACAAATTGCAGAATGAAAAAGAGGTCGTCACAGATTCCATAGACATTAAAAAAATAACACAAAAATACTATGAGCAAATCAGCCCCAAGATGGAAACAACTGAAATGAAACAGGTTAATGAATAAATTCGTAGAATATTCATACAATAGATAAATGCTCAACAATAAAGTAGAGGAACTTTTGATACTTGAATCAACAAAGATAGATGTCAAAATCATTATTCTGAGTCAAAAAATCCCAACAAAAGTGCATACGCAGTGTATCCCATTTGCTAAAGTTTTAACAATGCCACATATATGGAAGAAAGGTGGTCAGTGACACTGTTGCCTGGGGATGGGCAGAGGAAGCCTTGAATTAAAAGGAACATGGGGACAGTTTTGGTGGTTATGGAAATGTTTGTTATTCTGACTGTGGTGATGGTTTCAAACATGGGTACAGATGCCGAACTGATAAATTCTTCAAATATGTGCAGTTTGTTGTAATTCAATTATTCCTCAATAAAGTTTAAAACAAAAAATTGGCTTCTACCCTAAAACTGAACAGAAATTTACTACCTTGGTAAACTGATGTCTCCATTAAGCATAGTCACCGATAGTACAAATGGCTAAATTTATTGCGTTAATTCTCTCTCTTGGAAAAAGTGATCACTAGATAAATTATTTCAAAAAGGAGGAAAAAGTAAAACCAAAACAACTTGGCCTTGATTTAAAATACAGAGCCTTAACAACTGAAGGGAAATTCTGGATTGAATTTTTTTCTTTTGTCCTATGCCTCTCTATTTCACAATACACAAGAGGCTCAGAAAAGTGTGAAAATCCTATAGCTATCATTCAGAGAATGACAGGAGAGATACCAATATCCCAAAGGCCATAAAATTCCTTGATTGAGAAGTTCATGGAAGTTGACAGGTGGGGTTTAAAACAGAGAAACCCTACATATAGTAAAGTTATCTTCTGTATATATCGATTTTATATGCTTCATCTAGGGAGAAAATTATTTTACTTTCATAATTTTAGACATCCTAGGATCTTTAATATAACAAAAATAATCCAAGAAACACACAAGTATATCATAAAAACTTAGGTAATTTGGCAAATGTCCACATATCAGATTTTGTGATCTTTTTGAAATGAGTGAGAATGAGTTTCTTCTTTTAGTTTAATTTGGGCACTCTGGCCTTAGTAGCACACTAAAAAGTCTATCAAAATTATTATTTAAATATTAGTCTGTGTCAGAGTATTCAAATGTGTGATTTCCAGAGTTTTAAATGCTTTTTTGCAATTTTTGTACTGTTTAGTGATTCAGCAAAGAATCATGCAACAGAAATAGTAAGAACACAAGACAGTCACAGAGAATGGAGCACCACTAATGGAACACAGATCTGCAATTTTACCAGTTCAATTCACTACCCCGATGGCCATGTTTCTTACACAAGGAGAGGACTAAGAGAGATCATTTGAATTTGCATAATTCAGCTATTTGCACTAGGATAGTTTTGACCAGGAAGTCAAGATGACAAAATAATAAATAATTTAGCATTTGCCTCTGAAAACCCTTATAACCTATTTTCCTGGATAAATGGTTTTCTATTTGGCCATATGTTGCCTTATCAGGGCAACAGTTTACCTACCTGGACAAATGACTAACCTATCAGGACAAATATTTGCTCATCAAAACTGGCTTTCCGTATGTGCTGAGTTTCTCCCTACTTTCTTAAATACGATTTTTTTTAAAGCTATATCATTCAAATATATATATAGTAACTTACAGGCTACATAAGTCTAACAAAAAATGTTATTAAAACCTATTTGCTTCCTTGCCCCTTCAATGGCACTGTGTGAAAACTAAAGTAGGCCAAAGGCTTGTTTTGATTTTTTAATTAATGTTAGATGGTAGAATATATTTAGAGTCAATTTAATTTTCAAAACACATTTTTCCAAAAATTCAGTATGTTTATTCAATAAGTTAATTATACTTCAGTCCTTGATCAAAGGTGTGATTTCTCACTCACTTTATCCCCAGTAGCTTGGGATTCTCGCTTGCATTCAATGAAGAGAATATGGTCCTTTCTTGCCCACTTCCTCCTTCATTCACTAAAGTTGTTTGATATTCTGCCAGAGCTTAAGGATGATAGAGTAGTGAAAGGATAAAAGAGCATAGTCAAATTGTCATTTCACCTCTGCTCTCTCTAGCAGGCATTCCCATGGGTACCTCTTCTGCATCTGTTTTTTCCTGTTCTCCTTTCCGTAATTAAGTGTCTTAAAGTTTACTTCACATCACCTCTGCTTTATGGTCCTGCCATCCTAGCCTAGCAGACAGTCTGAGGCAAGATTTCTTTTAAGATGACCCTGGTCATAAACAGCTAGATTGAGTTCCATATCTAATCCCTGGGTTTCATGTTTCAGTTACTATTTACAGTTATCAGAAGGAAGTAGAGTTATTTTTCAAGTCGGCAAAAATCTCTCCCACCCTCAAACCCGTTCTCTTTCTTCTCTCTTCTCTATTTAACAACCTGTCAAAGACATGTAGCTACAGACTGGTATATTTAGATACCAAAGTAATGCATGGGTAAACCCATAATTGCAGGACACCTGGTGTAATTCTCTAGGTGATCATATGGATCACCTTCCATCAGCCTTGGGGTTAGAAGTCACCTTCATCCTTCATTTCTTCAGGGTGACAGTTGAATTGGGGCTTGGAGGGGTTTTCAAAGCATGGTGATAATTTTCTCCAAGGATATATCTTCAGAAACCCACAGTTTAAAACCCCTTCTTGATCCTTTTTATATCTTTGATACAAGTTGGGACTTTTTAAGTTTTGGGAAAAAAATACCTAACTGTTTCCTTGGAAATATGCATTTTGGCCTATCTCCCAACTCACTTTAGAATTGGGTATCTATTCCATCTCAGACACTCACAGGAAATTTCCAAATTAACATCCTGTCACAAATGTTTCAAAATTACACTCCAGAGATGGCTGGGAGGGTGTGGGGGGACAGTGTCATTTTAGAAAAAAGAAAATGCAAAAAAGAAATGATAGTGGGAAATTTTTTGCCTCTACTCATTATTATTATATTTAAAGGAAGAAAACAAAGTACTGAAAGAAAAAAGCAATCAATATTAATTGTTGCACTATAGAAATGTAAAGGAATTTTGTACTTTTAAAATATATTTTCACATTTTCCAAATAATTTATATTAGTTAAATATTGTACTTGCAATTAGACAGCAAAATAGATGATTTTAATACAAAAGGAACTCGGAGGTAAAAAAGAAAAAATCTGAATAAAGATTTTCAAGGCCTCTGCCTTTGTTTATTTCATTTCCTGCTGGGTTATCACCTCAATTTTCACAAATCCTGTCAACCAGAGACTGGAGAAGCATACATGTGTCATATGAAAAATTGCTACAACGTTAATACTAAGTTTCTTTTGAAGTATGTTGACCTGAATCTAAAGTTAGAAATGAATATTTTGGTGTCACAATCTGTACTCTTTGGTTTTGTCACTAAAGTTCTAATGCCCTCAGATATGAGTGGGAAGTTTTTTTCTTCTTTTTTTCCTTTTAACCTCATTTTCACTTTCTGAAACTCTAAAAATGTCTAACTAACCACATTTGCTAAGCTTGGCATTTTAAAATGCCATCCGAACTCTTCACAGTGCAAAGAATCTTTCACAGCTTTAGAAAACACACACATGGGTAGATTGTTTTGACCCATTAGTAAGCTTAGATATCTCACAAACACAGAATCACCTCACGGCAGCACACACCTGCATTTACAATGACAGGGAAATGACAGGCTTCTGATTTTTTTCTATATATGCGTACATATATATATATTAAAAATTTGGTAAACATCTTCAAAGATGTTCTTTTTTAAAGTGAATTGTTAGCATTATTTTAGCATTATTATTTTATCATACTGACATATGCCTGTGATTGAAAAGCACCTTGAAATATTAATGATTAAACACCTGCTAATGTCTCCCCAGAACTCCTGTTGAGTAAGGAGTGGAAATACAGCATAAATTAGATGATGCAACATTGAGCAATCAGTATGAGAACAGCTTGTAAACTTATGACATTGGCTTGAACTGTACTGACAAAAAACTGAGACAATGCTATAATTTTTTTCTTTTGCCGTTTTTCTCTTGCAAATACAATCACACTTTTTATGAACCTCTAATCAGACTTCTGAACTCATTTCAAAAGAAAGCTCCATTATAGAGACATTTAAGAAAGCATGTCACTAATCCCATCGATTGTTAGGTTTCCTTCATGTATCTATTTTTTTCAAATGCACAAATATTTACTTATTCATATCATGTCCCCCTTTACGAGACTATTGTTTCTGTGATATTTAAATCTGTCTCACACACAGATTTCCCACACTACTTTATATTCAATAATTATTTTCAAAATTTCCTTTGTGGTGTTGAATTCTATGTAAATTCATTTGGTTATCAAGTGGCTAGTTTGTACCATATTTAGAAAGAGATAATCCTGTATAAACTGGCATTCTGTATGCGGCTTTGGATTCTTTGGTTGTCCACTTTCAAAATCAGGATCTTACATGCTTAAAATCACTGAAGAATTTTATTTTTAAGAATAATTGAATTTTGATTATTTTTCACATTCAGACTTCATGATTATAAATAAGGGATTTGTTGACAGTGTAAAAAAAAGGTCAATGTTGATAATTTATTTTTGAAGAAGAACATGTAATTGTCTAAACCTAGGATTAGCAAATATTTTCTGTAAGGGGCCAGGCAGTAAATCTCTTAGGCTTTGTGGCTATACAATCTCTATTGCAACCACTCTACTCTGCCATTTTAGCATAAAAGAATTGACAGAAAATAGGTAAAGGAGCATGTCTGCCTTTCAATAAAATTTTATTTCATAGCAGGTAGATAGTTTCACTTGGTCCATGGGCTATAATATACTGACTATCAATCTAGCACATTTCTATATAAAGAGAAAAGTTCTAATACTCAGTTAGTTTCTGATGTTAAATTTCAATTTCTTTCACATTAATACATGGGTGAAAATCCTTAGTTGAAAGGAATGACTCATTTCTGATCTGTTTTGAATTCTTCTTTTGTTGTCTATTCTAATTTTTTTAAATATTCATTTTTATTATTATATGAGGTTCCCCATTGGGATATATTTATCTAATATATATTGGATATATTTATAGTGTATTTTGAAAATACTTAAACATATTCTTGAGTTTCAATTTCAGTTTTTCAGATGTAGCAAATAAGTATTGACAGTGTATCTGAATTGACAGTATATCAAGGGAGACGTCTTCCTCACAATTGGTTCTATTTTTGCTCTTTGGTTTTGCCAGTGAGAAAGCCTTGCTTTGAATATGAGCTACTTTCAAACATGGATTTTAACTTGAAGAAGACACATGGAACATTGTAAATCATAAATCATAGCCACTATAGTTAGAAGGTAACCTTACTGAAAAATACTTCTTTGTGGTTGTAAGTCCATTGATATTTTGAGGACGTGTGTTACTGCAACATAACTTTGGAAATTCAAACTAAAACACCATAAAAGCTTCACAGATTGAATGATAAAAATAATTTCTAGAAAACAATAGTGATTATGAACCATGAATTATGATTGACATCTTGCATGTATTATTTAATAAAATCCTCATCAAATATCTAAAATTATGACTTCTTTCAATAAGAAAATTTCAGAATAAGTTGGAAATAAACATATATTAACAACCTGGAATAAGAATTCCATTAAATTTCTTCACAGAAATGCAACAAATAAAGAGATGATAGAGCAATTTTCTTGGAATTCTCAGGAAAGTTTAGATTTAGAAAGTTTGAGTAACTATTCTGAATACAAGAGAGACATAGATCATTCCATTTATTTTCTGCTGGTAAATAATCAAGCTTAGATCACTCTCTTTGTAATAACAAATCAGAAAAAAATTCTGTCTTTATCCAGATACAAATAGAAATTTTTACATAAATAAAAAAGAATATCCTACATTTTATATGAACTCTCAAGATTTTGAATAGCTAATCTTGAGAAAGAAGACAGCTGGAGTCATCACACTTTCTGATTTAAAATGTATTATAAAGCTACAATAATTAAAACAGTATGATACTGTTATAAATAAGCCACATAGACTAATGGAATAGAATAGACAGCTCAAAAAAGAATCCTTGAATGGGAGTACCAAGAATACACAATGGTGAAAAGACAGTCTTTTCAACAAACGTGGGGAAAACTAGATATCCATATACAAAAAGAAAAAAAAAAGAATCCTTATCTTACACTATAAACAAAAAAATTTTCTCCAAGTGGATAAAATACTTAAATGTAAGAACTGAAACTATTAACTTCTAGAAGAAATATAGGGGAAAATGTTCTTAACATTGGTCTTGGCAGTGATTTCTTGAATACAACACCAAAATCAAAGGCATAAAACCAAAAATAGACAAGTGGAACTACATCAAACCAAAAGCTTCTGTACAGCAAGGAAACAACAAACAAAGTGAAAAGGCAACCTATGAAATGGGAGAAATATTTGCAAATCATTTATCTGAGAAAGCACTAATATTCAAAATACAAAGAAGTTCCTGAAAATCAATAGCAAAAAAGAAATAACCCAATTAAAAATGGGTAAAAGACACTCATAGACATTTCTCCAGAACAGGCATACGAATAGCCAGAATATATATAAAGTAATGCTCACTGTCACAAATCATCAGAGAAAAGCAAGTGAAAACCCAATGAGATGTCATTTCATACCTGTCAGGTTGGCCATTATAAAAAAGACAAAAGATAACAAGTATTGTCAAGGGCATGAAGAAATTAAAACCTTTACACACCATTGCCGGGAATGCAAAATGGTGCAGCTGCTATGGAAAATAATATGGTGTTATTCAAAAAATTAAAATGAGCTTACTTCTTTCTTTACAGTAAGATCTGCTCCCTCCTATCTCTCTAATGTTTAAATATGCTTTCCTGTACTCTGAGTGTCACAAGACACTTTACTTCATCAAAAAGTCTCAAGACTCTCCTGCTAACCACAAAGCAATTTTTGGAGGGACATCCGGGAACAAAATAATGTATTAAATTGAATCTCAAATTTAACTTTGAATTTATAGGGAGCTGTTGGTGTGATATCTGAATCAGTATGAAACATCTCAGAGAAAACTGATTTAGTCTTGACTCTCCTTGCTTCGAGAGATATCTTAGCAAATCTAAATTTATTATAATATGGGATACTTCCTTTGACTAAAATGACACAAAAGAAAAAAGAAAAAGATAAACAGCTAGATTAGGATTGGATATTCCAACTACAACCCTTCTCTTTCAAAATAAGATCTCATGTTTTTATCTTTGATCCTCAAACCAAAGGAAGGATACCATGAGATTGTATTTTGCCCTCCTCATCTCCTCTTTCCAAAATCTCATTGCCTGGGGAAAGAGAAGTATCACTGAAAACTCATTATATTTAGTTTTGGAATCAGGATTTCTTGTCTTCTAAACACATTTCCTCCCTGTACTTCTCTGGCAAACATTATCAGAGAAGATATTACAGCCTGGGTGCAGACTGCTTTTTTAAAAAGTCCATTAACACCACAATCAAAACTAAAGCATTGCAGGGGGGAAGGGCATGGCTTTAACCCTTGCTTGGGTGAGGCAAAGACATAAAGTGTAACCAAAATGTTTGTACCCTCATAATACCCTGAAATAAAAAAAAAAAAAAAGAAAAAAAAAAAACTAAAGGTGAAAACTTCTTCACTGAGCTCCAAGATCAGTTTAGTTTCCAAGGTCTAGATCTTATAACTGCTCATCATATGGAACTGATAACTGTTCTTCCACGATATAAGGTTTCCCTTCATCTGTACAATACTATTATGAATTAATGTGCTATTATACTTTTTTCCTGGATATGTTCTTCTATAGAGTGTGTTTACCGTACAATCAGTTATAATTAGGTGAATGGAACGTATAGACAATCTCTTTGTGATTATATAACTCAACTATTGGATATTTTACTGTTATATTTATTTGTTCAACAAGATTTGAGACTAGCTTATTTTAGGATGCACATGGGTTGAGCGGGACAACAAACTTAATACCATTCATGTGGGCCTTGAGTGTTGGAAACTCAACTTCAGGTGGGTTTACCACTCCAACATCAACTTCCATCCCCAATTTGGTTTTGATTTGATATTTCTAATTTGTTTTTTCAGTGCTCTTCCTTGAGTAGTCAATGCCATTCCCTTTTCCTCTCCCCCTTTTTCATTATTGAATATCATAAACAATAATACTAAACTTAATTTTTAGGATTTTATTAATAGTATAATTAACATCACTAACCATAGTTGCTTTTTCTGAATCTACAACCATAGTCTAAATTTCTTTTTTTTCCCCCAAAGTATGTAATAATAACTAAAATTTAAGATCTTTGTTTTTTAGTTGGCACATCCTTGAAACTCATCACATTATTTTGAGCTCACTGTACAGCTGGCCAAACACACTGACCCATTTGAAACCTCTAATGTGTAATCTCTGAGATTGCTTGTCAAGTCAGTCTTCTCTGTCCGCCTACCCCAGAAATTTTGTTACTATAGTAATGTTGATCCTTTCATAATTCAGTATTTTTCTTTTTACATGCTTACAATATAATTATCAAACATGTTCCCATTTTCTTTTAGAATGTTGCTTCTACTAGGAGCTCTATGGATAAATTGCATTTTGGCTTGCTCGGTATTCATGCCAATGATTTCAAGGTTTACATTTAGGTAGGATCATCATTGCAACAAGCCCAAATGAGATGCGGAGGCTGAAATGATCCACACGAGGATGAGGAGGTGGTATACATGAACACATCAATTTGTGTGAAAAATATAATCACAAAATGATCTTATTTTTCTATAACAGCTGTGTCAGAGGATCTGACAGCCATTTGATTATGAGCCTGATTAGTTCTAGGCTACAAGTTGTGGTAGTGGGGTTGTTTACCAGAACATGGAAGCTCATAATATTGTGTGTGCAAATCAGCTTGAGTTGAGTCTGCCATTTGCAAATAAAAATGGTCCCTAACGTTTACCTAAATTCTTGTTGACAATATAAACTAAATTAATCATCATTATTATCCATTAGCATTATTATTAATAAAATTATTTTTTCTTAGACAAACCATTTAAAGTGTCTTATTTGCTCAAACATTTCTTCCATGAACAACATTTTCTTTCAAGAAAAATTATTCTTTAATTCACTGAAGCTGCAAGAAAAAAGATTATCAAAAATCTTCATATTTGCTAAATCCAATGGAAACTTTTTAATCTCTTTTCTACTTGACATTTAACCAACTTCTAACACAATGAACCACTTTCTCTTCAATAAAAATTGTTTGTTTGGCATGATATTTCATTCTCTTGGGTTTCTTTTTCTATCTCCAACCATTTTTTTTTAACCTATTATAGAACTTCCTCTTTCATCTAATGTCACCTGTTGGAAATTATTGAAGTTTTGAATTTTGCCTTCCAATTCTTCTCTCTTCTTTTTTCACTTGGACAATTTTTATCAATTCCCATGAATTCAAGTACTATTTATGTATCAATAATTCCCAAATGTGAACCTTTAAATTACTTCTTTTCTTCTAGGATCAAGACAAATATAGCCATCTTACCAATTAAAACCACTATGGAAATTTTCTAAATATTTCTAAAATTGAACTTGAACGGGGAGGTACAGTGACAGAATTCTGGATCTTGTCCAACCCCAAAGTGCTCTTCCTAAAATAATCCCCGTCTCATTACTATCCACTTAGTAGGTTTTACCTAAAACCTGAGGAATTTGTCCCACCGTTTACCTCTCTCGACCTTACTCCCACTTCCACTCCAAAAGTAAATTATTAATTACACATTATAAATGAATCCCTAAGTCACTCTTCATTGTCTCTACTACCAAATTAGCACAAGCCACCTTGACACTTTTCAATATTTTATTTTCAGTAAATTATAATTTTTATATGTGTTTGCTTTTGACCCTTTTGAAGTCATTTTCAACTCAGTAATGAGAACTATTTTAAAAATGCAAGTTGGATAATTAGATTACCTATTATAAACACCTCAATGGCTGCTTGTTGCTTTGAGGAAAAAATCCTGCACAATCTAGCTATTGCACATCCCACCCTTGGCTCCCGTCAGATATACTCCAAATACTCTGCTCATGGTTCAGCTGCTCATGGGTACCGCTCTTTATCTCTCCTAGGCTTTCCATATGGTTTTCACTTGGCCTGCCTCCTTTTCTTGTTTCAGTTTATACTCCAGCCCTGGTTTAAGTAGCCCTTCTTTAGGGTATCAATCACTGTCTTTTAATTTTAAACTCTGTTTCCTTGTACTTCTTATAACAACTATGAAAAGTATTTTTGCTTCTTATTTGTGTAATTATTTGTTTAATATTCACAATAGTTTCTTTCCTGACATAGAACTTAATACATGGAAGACACTGAGTAATTATGAGTTAAATGAATAGAAGAATATAGAGATAGCTTCATAATTGTGATGTGTTTGTTATCTTTTCCTTTTATTTTTCACTTTTTGAGATTCTTTCATCATATTAATCCCTTTTATAACTTATTTTAATATTTCACAGAAGCCTATGTTTTAAATATGCCTTCTAAAACTACATAGTGCTTGAAGAAACTTGAAGAATGTGTTTTCTTTATGTTACTTTGATTTTTAAAAGAACTGCTTCTTAAGAGTATATCCATTTTCTTCTCAATGTCTCCTTTAATCATTTTAATAGTGAAATATTAGAAAATCTGAGTACAATTTATAGTGATTTCAAACTTGAAATAAAAAAGAATTTGAAATTGAGAATTTATTGAGTATAATGGCAACCAGAACTATTTCAACAAAAAATATACTTCTAGCCTAATTAAACTTTTCTATTTTCTAAGACATGTAATCAAATACAATTAAAAACTTGGCTAAAATATCTTTTCTCAATGAAGATTGGGAAAGCACATGTCAGAATGGTGATATTACCTTCACCAGTTTCCTGTCTTTTAATTTCTTTCAGAATATGAAATTGAATAGATACTATCAATCATTTAAATTGCAATTTAAGTTGCTTGCTGTATCATGATACATGATAAATATGTCAAATAATGTCATAGTGTCATGTTTTATGCGTTGGCTTTAAATTGGATAATTAGTCTGATCATTTAAATAAAATAATTTTGCCCATTTTGCTATTTTCTGAAATTTATATATTTGTGATTAAAAAGCTAAAACTAACTCTGATACATAATTTCTTACAAACATTTTGGCAAAACTGATATTATACATTATATATTATATATATTAGTGTTCCTCTCAGAGGTAAGAAACATTAATATAATATTTAATAATAATAACAGCATACTAGATTTCTTAAATTGGTCCAAATACTTCTAATAGAATAATTAAAACACATCATTCTAGTGGAAGGACTGTCCAATAACTACCTTCAAAAAAAAACATTGTTATCAAGAAAATGTTATAGACTTGTTTTAGGTATTCTTTGGTACTAGAGGTAGAGAGGCATACAGGAGAGCAAAAGTTTGAGATGTAAAAGAAAATTAAATTAGGAATAAAGTAAATGTTTGAAAATGCATTTTTAAACAATTAGAACAGCTCACTGAAGGAAAACATTTCCTGCTAGAGTAGCATGTGCCTCACTGAAAAATATTCTTGGTTAATATATTATATTTTATATTTAATTCAAATATATAATAAAATTCAATTAAGAACATCTTATTTTTAATTCAGTATGTTAGGAAATCTGGAAATTTAGATTTAAATGTATGTAGTCCTTCTTCTATGGAGATCTATTATAGAATCAAAATTGGGAAAAGTATGCAAAGCAATGACTATACTTATGAAAAGGACTCAGTACACTTATAAATAGAATGCTCAAAAAGAGAGAAACAGGAAAGATTAATTATACAGAGTAGTTCAGAAAAGCAGCAGATGTCATGGGCATGATCAAAGGGTCTGTGCCAAAAGGCAATTCGAGGTAAGCAGCAAAGACAGAGCTAACTTTCTGATACACTGAGAAATATATAAGAATACTCCAGGAAGCAAAGACGTAGTCATTTTAAACATACTGGGAGTTACAAGGCATACATATAAAATGGCAAGATATCAGGTCTGACTACAATATCAACAGATGTTTATTAAACGTTTATTATCTACCAAGGCGTGTTCTTAGTACTGAGGACTAAGGTACCACCAGGAGAAATAAAGTCCCCGTCCTTATGGAGTCCATTATCTGTTTGGGGTGACAGCATGCCATGACAAAAGATTACATTTAAGAAAAAATTCCAAAGCAATAAATAAATAATAATTACTACTTTGACAAGTTAAATAAGGTGTGTAATATAGATCATCTGGTTTGCTATTCTTGATTGCGCAGGCAAGAGCTTGCTGAGGTTCTGTGAAGTACCTGGCTTCCTAAGTGTTTACTTTGTACATGTATTGTGTTAGTTACATTGAATTACAACTCTTTTTTTCCTCTTGAATCTTCTCTCCAAAATCATTGCATATATAGTGTATACATATAAACACATATACAAATACATTAATGGAAGAGGCAATATCATGAAAATTATAAAACAAAAATTAGAGACAGATTATCTAGAGGATTTCTTAAATTTTACCAATAACTAAATGTGAACCTATATGTTATCTGCTTCCTGATCTTTATTCATTTCACCTATGCCATGATAATAACAGCTACCTCACAAGAGAGCTATGAGAAAGTAACGGAATTCTATATGGATATATGATGCTCTGAAACCTATAGAGGAAAGTGGAAATGTAAAAATATATTTATCATTATCTTCACATCATCATTATTTGTATACATTTCTAAAGCACATAAGAATGAGAATAATACCAACAGTAATCCCTGGTAACTTAAACTGGTATTATCTTTAGCCATACTACTGCAGCCAAAGATAGATACTGAAACATAGGAAGTGGATATACAGAAAGTTATTAAATACATGAGAAAATTGCTTCTGACAACATTTAACACAGAAGTTAAATTTTCTCACATAATTATAGTAATAGATAAAGTAATAGGTAAACATTGAATATATACATACTAGAGATTTGTTAGTTTAATACCTATAGGTAGACCAGCAGAGTATAAAGTTACTTTTTATAACCTTTGAATTGGCAGTTCATGCTTCCTTCTCATTAGCCAATTCTGCAGCTAAAAAGACTGGCTGAAACAGCCAATAAAAACAGAATGAGAAGCTGCAATATTTTATACAATGGAATAGTATAAAGGCAATATTTTTCAGCCTTCTTTATATCTGGGAATGATTTTATGATTAAGTGAGGGCCAGTGTAAGCAGAAGAGTCTGTGGAAGTTGAAGAAATTTTCTGTAAATGATAATTCATACACACACATTGATGCTTTCCTTCATCTCAACTTCTTCCAGCCTGTTGCCTAGAATGAATGTCTGATGGTTGGAGCTCTGGCTGCCATTTTGGCCTACAGGGTCTCATTCTTGCTCAGGCTGGTCTTGAACTCCTGAGCTCAAATGATCCTCCTGCCTCAGCCTCCCAGTGTGCTAGGATTATACAGCTGCCTCGTTTATATGCCTCTCTAGGTCTGATAATTTAAAAGGGGCTGAATTCCTTAGATGAAAAGTTTATTTTCTTTCTCAATAAAAAAAATTATAAGTTATAAAACTTACCTTTAATGTTTTTTTTAAAAAAATCTGAAATAAATTGTGATAACATTATTTTAGAGATAAAATTTTGCTAGTTATTTTTTGATGTTAACTAAAATAATATCTTAAGCCCCTTAGCTGACTGAGTGGACCCCATGTTGACCAGGGGGATCCTGGAAAAACTTTAAAGTCGAGTTGCTGGCCATGAGGTGAACAGAGGTCAGACACTCTTGATTATGTCTTTCCTTCTTGGAGCTATTCTTTATAATAATGAGATACAAAATCATTAACAGGTTTAAGGCCATATAAGACAAAGGTTGAACCATACCTGCAGGCCCTAAATTTACTGAACAGATCATTTGAGTCTCAATATTTGTCCGGTGGCTTGTCTCTGATTAACAGAGATGCTTACATTAATTTAAAACACGCCGAGACTTTAGACAAAGCTTCAATTCTATAACCAATTACAAATTAAAGAATCTTTAAAGCCACCTATAACCTGTAAGCCTCCACTTCAAGATGTTCTGCCTTTTTGGGCCAAACCGATGTATGCCTTCCATGTACTGATTTATGACTTTATGTGTAATTCCTGTCTCCTTAAAATTTATAAAACCAAATTGTAACCCAACCATGGTGGGACCACTTGCTCAAGTCTTCATGGCCCTTGTCTCCAACCTCTTTGACCTTCATACTTTTTTTTTAACCTCACTGGGCTCATCTGAGGTAGGCATTGCTTCCTTTCTTCATGTTTGAGTGATTCTGCTTTCATAATTGAGCAGTTTTTCAGCCTGATTCCTGCCTTTATATGTTCACTGACTGTTATGGATGGAATGTTTGTGCCCCGCCCCCAAATTCACGTGTTGTAACCCTAATCCTCCACGTGATAGGAGAAGCGGCATTTGGGAGATAATTAAGTCATGAGGGTAGAGGCTTGACGAATGGAATTACTGACCTTATTAAGAGGAATCTCAATGTAAGCTAAAAAATAAAAGCGTAAACTCTGCCCACCTGCTGACATGATAGACCCACCTTAGCCAAGGGGGCTTTAGAAAAACCTTAAATCTGAGTTCCCAGCTATCAAAGAAAGGGAGGTCAGACACGCTCCTTATATGCCCTGACTTTTGGGTTTAAACATAACAGCTGACCAATGTTAATGGTAAAATGTAGATTATAAGACTGACAAAACAGAGTCTTTGTGGCAATAAAATACTAAATTATAAACAGGACCTAAGGCCATGCAAAACAAAGATTAAGGCAAGCCGGCGGGCTATCAATTTGCTTAACTGATCATTTTGAAGCCCTGTATTATGGCTTGCTCTATGATTAACGCACTTCCTTATCTTAACTTAAAGCATTCCTTTCTACTGACTCCGAGATTTTAGACAAAGTTTTATTTCTTTAACAAATTACCAATTAAAGAATCTCTAAATCCACCTATGACTTGCAATCCCCACTTGAAGATATCCCACTCTTTGGGGCCAAATCAATGTATGTCTTCCATGAATTGATTTATGATTTTACTTCTATTTCCTGTCTCCCTGAAACGTATAAAACAAAGCTGTAATCTGTCCACCTTGGGACCACTTAACTTTTAAGGCTTCTTGGGTTTACGTATTCTCAGGCCATGGTCACTCTTATCGGCTCAGAATAAAAGTCTGTAAAATTATTTTACGGAGTTTGGTTTTTTCCTTTCCTTAACACCAAAGAGCTCTCTGAAGCCCTTTCTGCCAAGTAAGGATAGGAGAAGATGGTAATTTGACACCCAGAAGAGGGCCTTTACCAGGACCTGCCTGTGCGGAACTCTAATCTCAGACTTTTACCTTCCAGAATGGTGAGAAATAAATTTCTGTTGTTCATAAGCCACCCAATCTATGGTACTTTTTATGATAGAACAAACTGACTAAGACACTGTCAGGTTTTAGTTTAAAACATCAGTTCTTAGTGCTCTCATGGCCTAAGAATGACCAGATACACCAAAGTAAGGCAAGCACGAAAATGAGGTTTATTGTGAAGAGAAAGATAAGATCATAGAGCAAGAACAAGATATAGGTTTACAGAGCATGATACATATGCCACAAATGACAGCCAGACACATTGTCACAACAGGAAAAGAGCAAAAGGAAGAGCACAAAAAGAGGGTTGATTATGGTGTGCATCTTGTTTTACGGTGCCTGGATTGAGACCTCCCTAGTGGCTCAGACATCACCATGGAACCTCTTTGACTGGACACTTGGGAGTTGTGATTCTAAGCATGCGGGTTGTTCTAGGTCAATTTCTGGACTCTATGGTACATATGCAGCTTGGCCCGTGGGCTAGAGAGTCCTCTGCATTCTTTTGTAGCCGGTGTGCTGAGTTATGATTGGCAGATTCTTGGGGTGTTCTCTCCTCCCCCTGGTATGGTTGTCACTCAGGAGAGGACTAGGGTGGGGCTGGACCAAGATGGGGGCCTGGAGCACATGCTTGTCCTTCTTTCCAGGTGGGGCAACTGCACCAAGGCAGCAGCACCCACTTTCATCCTTAGGAGACCCGGAATCCCTTGCTATCTACCTAACAACACTAACCAAGAGTCGTTTTAGTCTTGTAAAGTCGCAGAGACTCTTTTTAAAATATACAACTCTCTAAAACTTAGCTTTTTACCTATTTAATTTCACTCAGATCTATTTGTAATAGTCATACTGATTCTTCTTTGCTAGATGTACTTTTATTTATGCTACATTTTCTTGCTTTCTTTGCCCCATGTAATTCCTTCTCTATTGTACATTAATTCAGGAAATTAGAACTATCAAGCCTAGGTGGGAGAACCATGCCATTATTCTTTCCCCTAAACTATTTATTTCAGTTGAAATAATTTCCTGGGGCCCTTATTCTAAATTGAACTTTTACTCTACTTTAAATCCATTCAGAGGTTTTAAAAAAATGAATATGCCAACCACCCAATTGCTTTGTTCTTTTCAAAGAGATTGAGAATAAATTGGTCTTGTCATTCAAAGCATTTGTCAGGTTTACCTTTTAATGTTGGGGTGTGAATGTCTGTTGCCTTTTCCACTAATACAAGTCACTGAAATAATGAACCACCCCTATTCAATTTCATGTATGTTTGCAGACTGGCTAATTCTTTTCTAAATTTCTCTCCTTATTGTAATATCATTTCTTATAAAACTCTATCGAGTAATATCATTTCTTATAAAACTCTATCAAGCACAGCCAACAGGAATCTACCTGTTTCAAATACTTTGAGGCAATTTATCAAATTTTCAATTGTATAACAGGATATTATAACTGTAGAAATTATAATAAACTTCACTTAATCAAACGTATTTGTCTTTATCCCTTTACTTCCATAAACACTCCCATTCTTCATTTGCAAAAACAACATAAAGACATTTCTAGTGCTGATTCTTGTGGTTTCTTCAATTTATTCTTTCACATTTCAAAATAACAAAAATATGTGTTTTATAAAGTAAAGTTCTTACAATGTGGCAGATGTTAGACTTAGCCCCTGTACTCATAGAGCATAACTGGGGAGATACACATTAAATAAATGCCAAAGTACAATTGATATTAGAGCTCTAAAGGAAATAAATGGGGTTTCTAAGGGAATTTATAATACAATACTTGATTTAGACTAGGGAATAAGGGTTCCATGTAGAAGGAATTCACTTAGGAAAGGTAAGTGAATTACACTTTTTCACTTAGGAATGGTAAAATAAATCCCCAAAGATTGCATGCATATGAAACTACTAACGGGGTTAAAAGGGTCATATATTGCATAATAATCATCTTCAAGTAGCATTCAAGGATTTATTAAAATGAGTTAATAAGTTGTACCTCCTCCGATATTTTTGAGTTTTCACAATTATTTTGAGAGTAGTCACTTGCCTCTTTGTCATTCATATACTTATGATAACCTTTTTCATTTCAAAACAGTATGTAATCAATAATGTAAATGTTGCTGACATATTGAAATTATGCTAATAAAATGTATTTTTAAGGAGACAAAATTTGCACCAGATGCTTTTATTTTGACATTATCAAGCAAAAATTATAAAATTAATTATCTAATGCCTAAATATTTCTTCTTATATATAAATGAACTTTAGATAATTAACTATTTATATCTGAAAATAATTAATATCAGAAGACATAAGCCTAATAGACTCAAACCATTTCAATGTTTATAAGGACTATTTTTCGATATGTCCCCCTGCAAATATATCTTAACTTGAACCAATTATATGTATTGCCATGAAATACTAATAAGTAGAAATAGTCATATTTATTTGATGAAATTTTTTGCTTAACACTGGGGTTATAAATAATAAAAAAAATAAGGCAGGAGGAATATATTGAGCTCAAAAGTTGAATATATAGAAATATATTCATATGTACATGTATGTGTGTGCAGTATAGTTATATATGTAGTTTTATATATATAGTTATATATTTTTAATGATGATATATTTATAACTATATTTGCATTTTAAAAGATGTCAGCAGTTTAGCCTTCAGAAAGAAGTTTTCTAAAGCTTCTTGAAAAATAGCAATCAATTGATCATAAAGCGAGGATCACGCCTGCTCTTTTAGTAGCTTTTTAAAGCAATCGCAGAATAAAAGACAATGTAGTTTAAAACCTGCAATTATGTTTAAAAAGCAGCTTGATTTTTTGTTATATAAAATATTTGGAGGCTATAAAAGTGAAAAAGGAAGACAAATCAAAACTTGAAACATCACATAATAAATATAATTAAGTAAAATGAAGTTTTTAATTTTTTGCATCTTCTGGGCACTTGTCAGTCATACAGAAAATAATTTAATATATTTTTTAAAAAATTATGGCAAATAATTCAAATAATTTAAATTTTATTGAAGTTTTCCAAAGAAGAGCTAGCATTAACTTGCCTAGTTGTCATTATATCTCTTCCCAAATTTCAAATATTATAATATTTGATCCTCAAAAATATATTTTCCTGCCTTTACCCAAAAATCCCTTTACAGTTTTCCAATTTATATTCACTCTCTTATTTCCTTCTCTTATATTATTCTCTGCTTTGTATTCCATTCCCTAATTCTCCATAATCTACCTATTTTACACTCCTATATTGTTCTTTTGTAATATACTCTTTTGTCCTTTTAAAATAAAAATCCATCTGTCATTTTTCCCAATTTTAAAAACTATACTTTTTTAATAAAAATGAGAAATTTGAAGGATTAAGAAAGAACCTAATAAGGTATCAAGACAAAGAACTGGAAAAAATATTTATATGTTAAAATGCCTATTCTTCTCATCCTTTGTTTATATTCTAGCCAGAAGAGGAATTTAGCAAGCTACATTTATTTTAAAATAGACAAATGTAAATTCAGAAGTTCAATGATTGTACTTTTTTATTAAAGAAAAATGCGAACAGTTCAAAGAAATCCTCACTTTCCAAATAAGATGATATCTCTTATCATCTATTGGGAAACTGTACCAAATTGTCTATTAACTTTCAGCAACAGGAAAAGTATATTATGCAGAGTCAAACAAAACTAAATAACAAAAGCACATATTCAAGCCAAAGTGCCTGACTTTTAAAATAAACTATATATTTTTAGACTGCATTTTCATTTACTTTCTTGTAGTTCTTTATCTGTTAGAAATGTCTGTCCTTTTTGGTGAATTTCATAATACACATTTTTAATTCAACTACTAAATTACTTATTACATTTTTTCCTCTATTTTTAAATATAAGTTGTGTAGAAGCCACTTAAAAAGCTCACAGATTGCCTTTGCGCCTAAGAGCAATCCCTGCAGCAGCCTTATCAGTCAAGACAATTGAGGAGATAGTTATGGGATTCCACCTAACTGTATTTTTGCCTCATGTAATGAAGCTCTCTTAAACTCATGTTACACTCAACATCTTTTGCTAGTTGTCTTACTTTCTAAGTAGCTTCTACTTGCTGTTGCTCATATCACTCTTTCAAGCTGTAATAACATTAACCCTACAACTCCCCTGCCCAGTCTTACAGACAAGGCACCGCATAACTGCCTACCGCTGGCAGACCACCTTGTAATTTTACCAGCAGATCTGCAAGAAACCCCTTGGACAATGTTGAGTCACCCTGGTGTACAGGTGGCTCATTTTTAACGAATGACATTGGTAAGTATTGTGCAGGGTACACAATTGCAGTTACTATTTCCTTGGAAATGCTGGAAGTAGCCCGTTTGCATTTAGCCACCTCAGCACAGCTGGTGGAGCTTATTGTCCTCACTGAAGCCTGTCTCCTTGCTAAGGGAAAGACTGTTAATATGGACAGTAGGTATGCTTTTGGAGTTGCTCATAATTTTGGAATGATGTGGAAGGAGGTTTTCTCACTTCTAATAGAGACAACATAAAGAATTATCATACATAAAAGAATTATTAGATACAATATAGCTACCTGCTGCTCTGATCATCATCAAAGTCTCTGGCCATTTAAAACTAGACTATGGAAACTAGAGGAAATCACCTTACTGATAACCCACCAAAGAACTCTAGCTTTAAAGGTCCTACTGATCAAATCTCTGTTGTGGCCCACCTAGAAAAGTTTCCAAAAGATAATTTGAAATCAGTTACTAAAGATGTACAAAATTGGGCAACAGTTGTCGAAAAACAAATTTGGAAAAATAATGGCTGCTGGTTTAATGACAAAGAGGAACTTGGGTTTGGGCCAACAGAAAGCTTGTCCTGTCAGACTCCATGAAATTTTCATTGTTAACTACTGTAAATGATTTAAGTCATTGGGCTACAGAAAAGATGATCACTTTTATAAATAATACTGGTGGGGTAACATTAATAAAGCTGCCAAGGGTGTTTATCTGGCTTGCCTCACCTGTGCTAAATTAAATCTTGGAACACCAGTGCACACAGCCGCTGGTCATTTTAACCTCCCTAATGGGCAATTGAAGGTTTGGCAGATGGATTTTATTCAGCTACCTCCCTCACTTGGAGGGAGTATATTTTAGTCATGGCCTGTATGTTCTCGCATTGGGTTGAAGCATTCCCCTGCAGAAAGGCTACTGCTTCAGCAGTAGCTAAAGTCCTATTAGAGAAAACAATCCCTAACTGGAATGCTCCCCTTGAGCTCCACAGTGACCGAAGAGCTTATTTTACTGAACAAAATGTAAAACAAGTGTGTAATATCTGGCCAATTTTGCAGCTCTCTCATTATGCCTTCAATTCTCTGATTGAAGGCATCATTGGTACTCTTAAGACTTAACTTGCAAAATTTATGGAAACCTTACGCTTATCATGGGTAAAAGCCCTACCTATAGTCTGTCTTAACCTAACGGCCACTCCCTTTGGATTACATAAATTAAATTCCTACTCATCAAGATAATTACTCAACTCTCCATGCATTTAACCCCAGATTCCTTTTTTTTTATTTCTGAATATTATGGTGGTAAAATATTTAGGTTACATTGTCCTTGCCACCATCTCACCAATTTGCTGAGCATACTTCTCAGCTGTAATGGTTTCTTGGGATTCAGAAAGGTGTAGTGGATCATACCAGCAGCAAAACACCAAACAGTGACCTTGACCTTTTCTTGGTGCAACTTTGGCTTTGGGAAGTGCTTTGGAGCTTCTTCTGGGTCCAATCACTGAACCGGTCATCACCATTTGTCATATAAAATCCACTTTTCATCGCACATCACAATCTGATCGAAAAATGGTTCGTTTTTGCGTACAAGAAGAGAAGATGACACTTCAAAACGATTTTTTTGATTTTTGGTCAGCCACTTATTGAGCTTTTTCACCTTCCAATTTGCTTCAGATGCTGAATGACAGTATAATGGTCAACATCGAGCTCTTCGGCAACTTCTTGTGTAGTTGCAAGAGGATCAGCTTTGATAATTGGGCATTGTCACTTGGGCATTGTCAACTTCCTGTGGCCTGCCACCGTGCTCCTTATCTTCAAGGCTGTAGTCTCCTTTGCAAAACTTCTTCAACCACCACTGCACTGTAAGTTAGTTAGCAGTTCCTGGACCAAATGTGTTGTTGATGTTGCAAGTTGTCCCTGCTGCTTTAGGACCCATTTTGTATTCAAATAAGAAAATTGTACGAATTTGCTTTTTGTCTAACATCATTTCTGTAGTCTAAAATAAATATAAAATAAACAGCGAGTAATAAGGCATTAGCAAAAAAACATAAAGCAAGAAATGCACACTAAAATGATATATAACATAAGCACATTTAAGAATGCATTCCAATATCAAACGGCAAATGTCAGCAATGCCAAAACCACAATTACTTTTGAAGCACCCTAAATAGGAAAGATTGTAGCAATTCAGGTAAGATGAAAAAATACCCCCCCAGTTAAAGACATCTCCACAATGAAATGATACCAGCTCTGGCTTTGAGTCTTCAAACCAATGAACTCTTGAATGAAATTTGTGAATTTCTCCTTTTGCCAATAAAGGTTTTCCTTTACCTTTCCCCCTTCATATGCATATGTGGCTTGCAATAGTTGTTCATCTTGGGTTATATCTTCTTTTTTAATTGTTGAGTAATTCAACGTATTTGGAGATATTTTTTTCTGATTATTTTTTTGTTTTGGTTGACACTCCCATTTTCTCCCCTTAGCCCTCTTCACCAACTTTAACTTTTTTCAATGATTTTACCAAAAAATACTTGAAAATTAAGGACATCAAACATGTGGGCTCAGAAATATTTCACTCAGGTGTATTTATGTTCAGGTTTTAGGATGAATCTTCTGCTGACAATTCGTGATCTCCTACTGACTATACATTACTGGGATGTATTCAATAGAAAATCTTATCTGCATTTTCTGGCCCCCTGAAAAGATACCCAAGTATAAACAATGATAAATGCTCTCATGTAGAAAAGTTACTGGTGCCTTATGTATGCACTAAAATTTATCCCATTGTGTGTTGAGCTTAGTAGATGGCTTAATCTAAAACACTGCATGGGTCTTCTTCTGGAAACCAGGATTTTCCCACTAGGGATGGCTCAGACTATTTGTGCTATTAAAGGTACTGGAAAATCAACATTCAGTGGGTGCATTATGCTCACGGGAAAATTGAACTCAAATTCTCTTAGTCTTGTAAGCTCTAAAAAGTGACGGTATGTGGAACAGGAAACAAAACTACCTAATGTTTAAATGCAAGAAATTATTTCCTTAGATTATTCCTAATGCTTGCATAAGACTTTAACAACTCTATTTATACTAACACACCAAATAAAACCTATATAGGAATGATTGAATGGAGGAGGGTATATAGAGGTATAGAGTATGGTATAGGAGAGACATAAAGTAATAAGGAAATGAAGAATAAGTCAATCCATAGATTCAAACTGTCACAGAATTTTCTATGAACTTTCAGAAAGCAAACATTTAAAAGAAATTATAAGGTAATATAAGAATCACAAGATCATTAAAATATACATCAATAAATATAGACATAGATACAAATACTGATCTAGACACACACATATATCTCTTTCTTTATATACATACATAAATCAGTAGTATACCTCTAAACACATTTAGTTGAATTTCAGGAACCAATTAAAACAAAGTTCTGTGAATGAATAAATTATTGTTACTGAGCACATTTAACATTTCAGTTAACGTATTTCTGTGGTTTTCTTTTTTGGCATTACGTAAAAAATTTAAATATCTATGTGTCGTGTCTCTTGATTACATTTAAAATCATAAAATAATTGTGTTAAATAATTACACGTAACACTGCCAAGTTAACTTAGGCTTTCATCTTTTTTGACTTGGCCTTTACAATGTCTTTTAAGTTAGTCTTCCTGTCCCTCACATAAGCTGCTTTAATATAGTCATCCCTTTCACTGTGGATGTATCATTATTAAGGACAAATCAGAATATGGCATTTTTATTTTACATGCTTCAATGACTCCCCATTACCTTCATGTTGAAATAGGAACAACTAAGCATGGTGTACTATTATGGTCTAATGTCCTGCAAAATTCATGTGTTGAAAATTAATCACCAATGTGACGGTATTAAGAGAGACTTTAGGGGGTGATTAAGTCATGAAGGTGGAATCCTTGTGAATGGGATTATGATCTTTATAAAGAAAGCTTCAAATACCATCCAGCCCTTTTGTCCTTCTGTTCTGCCATGTGAAGACACTTAGACAACACTATCTATGAGGAACAGGTCTTCACCAGACATCAAACCTGCTGGAACCCTGATCTTGGACTTCCCAGCATCTAGAACTGTGAGATATATATTTCTATTTTTTATAAATTACCCAGTCTTTAGTATTTTGCTATAGTAGCACATGTAGTCTAAGATACTTACAAATCCTTTCATGCTCTCACTTCTACCTTCATATTCATTTACTAACATATGCATTCAGTTCCACTGATCATGATTCTTTACTAGAATTTTTCTAAAAGTGCAATTCAATTTAGCATGATTTGATATGCACAGATTTCTTAAATCTAGATTTTTGTCAAATTTGCTTATTTCTCAAGACTCAGTTTGATATTTTTAAGGTGGCATCAAGATTTCAGTTTGTATCAGACTCCCCTTCTAATTACATTATTTTACTGAGATCCTATTTAATTTTAAAATCATAATACATCTTACGAAATTCAAAATGCACACAACTATAGGAAATGAAAAGTCTTCCCCCATCACCTTTAAATGATTACAAGATCCCCTCCTTTTTTTTTTTATTATTATTCCAAGGTATTGTGAGGGTACAAACATTCTAGTTACATTTTAAGTCTTTGCCTCACCCAAATGCAGGTTAAAGGCGTGCCCTTCCCTCCCTTTAGTGCTCCCCGTGTCCTTTAGTTGTACATTTGCACCCCCATCCCCCTAATCCCTGGAGAGTATTTCTGCCATGTGATCACCCTAGTGTTGATCAGTTAGTACCAGTTTGATGGCGAGTACAAATGGATCCCGTTCTTCTGTTCATGGCAGCACAATTCACTATTGCAAGAATGTGGAAACAACCCAAGTGCCCGTCAATCCATGAGTGGATTACTAAAATTTGGTATATCTTTACAATAGAATATTACTCAATCATAAGAAACGACAGTGATCTAGCACCTCTTATACTTTCCTGGACTAAACTTAGGCCCATTATCCAAAGTGAGGCACCACAAGATCCCCCTTTTGGAGGCAGTCATAATATTAAAAAGAAAAGAAAACAAAACAAAACAAAAACAAACTGTTTTGTGTATACTTTTAGATTTATGCATATGTAATCAAATGACTCCTCAAACACTCAATCCTGTGCTTTACTGAAAATTACTGAAGTGCTGTGCTAGATACTAAGGCTATACAGTGAAGAAAAGTTTCTGTCCATAAAGGAGTACATTATAAAGCAATTTCAATACAGGGTTCTATAAGAAGATTACAATGTAGTGGCCTATGGAATTTGTATTTGACAAGTAGTTATGTATTTTTAATACTACAGAGAGTTTAAAATATGTTTAATTTAATTATTAGAAAAAAATTCCAGCTTTTTCTTGAAAAATAGGAAATCTGGATACAATGGAAATACTTTATGTGTGTATTTAATTTATGTATTATAAAACTCATTCTTTAAGATATATATGTGTGCAATTTTATGAATTTTGATAAGCATGTTTGGTCATGTAACCACAACCATAACAAGATAGAGAAAGGTCCATGACTACCTCAAAAATTCTCCCTTGTACTTTCCTTCTGTAGTCAAACCCTTTCCTCACTTTTAACCACCAACAACCAATGATGTGCTCCCTCTTCCAATAGTTTTATCTATTGCGGAGTTGGACATAAACAGAATCATGTAGTATTTAGCCTCAGGAGATTTCTTTGAATTAGCATCATACCTTTTAGATTCATCCGCATTGTTGGATGTTGAAGAGTTTGTTCCTTTTAATTGTTAAGTAACATCCCATTGTATGAATGTACCGCATTTTATTTATTTATTTTATTTATTTATTCACCAATTGGGGAGCATTTGGGTTACTTTCTGATTTTGGAGATTGTGAACAAAAGTTTCACATGGAGATGTTTTACTGGATCCAAGTCTTCATTTCTTTTGGGAAAATACCTAAAAGTGAGAATGTTGGGATATTTTGTAGGCGCATATTTCTTTTTGGCTTAGTCTGTTCAGGCTGCTATAACAAAATACCACAAACTGGGTGACTTATAAACAACAGAGACTTATTTCTAACAGATTTGGAGACTAGGAAGTCCTAGATCACAGTGCCAGCAAATGTAGTGTCTTCCTACTGTGTCCTCACAGGGAGAAAAAGAATGAGAGAGCTCTCTTGGGTAGTACCTTTTATAATTACACTAATCCTATTGATGAGGCTTCACTTCATGAAATAATAACCCGCCAAAGATTTTATTTCCTAATACCATCAACCTGGGGGTTAAGATTTCAACATATGAATTTGAGGAGGACACAAACATTCAAACCATGATACTTTTTGAAAAAAAAATGAAGTTTATTTTTCAAAGTTGTTTTAGGTTCGCGACATAATCGAGCAGAAAGTACAGTGAATTCTTATATACCCCCATATTTCCCCACACAACCTTCTCCACTGTTAACGTCCACTGGTACGTTTGTTACAATCATGAACTGACACTGACACATTATCACCCAAAATAGTTTACATCAGAGTTCACTCTTGGCGTCATACATTTTATGGGTTTAAACAAATGCATAATGACATTTATTAACTATTACATTATCAAACGGAATAGTTACACTGCATTAAAAATCCTCTGTGCTCTGCCTATTCATCTCTCCCTCTCCCCTAACTCCTGACAACCACTGATCTTTTTACTGTTTCTATTAGTTTTCTTTTTCTTTTTTCTTTTCCAGAATGCCATAGAGTTGGAATCATACAGTATGTAACTTTTTCAGTTTCATATTTTTCACTTAGTAATATACATTTAAGGTTCTTCCATACCTTTCCATGGCTTGATAACTCATTTTTTAGTGCAGGATAATGTTTCATCGCCTGGATGTACCACAATTTATTTACCCATTCATCTACTGAAGGATATCTTGGTAACTTTCAAGTTTTGGCAAATATCAATAAAGCTACTATACGTATCCATATACAAATTGTGTGTAGACATAAGTTTTCAATTCATTTGGGTAAATGCCAAGATGTGAGATTGCTGGATTGTGTGGTAAGAATATCTTTAGTTTTGAAACAAATAGCCAAACTATCTTCCAAAGTGCCTACACTATTTGGCATTCCTACCAGCAGTGAATAAGAATTAGTGTTGCTCCACATGTTGACCAGCATTTGATCTTCTCAGTGTTTTGTATTTGGGCCATTCTAATAGGTCTGTAAGTGACACCTCATTTTTATCAAAATTTGCAATTCTCTAATGACATATGATGCTGAGATACTTTTTATATGTTTATATTTTGTCTGTATATCTTCTTTGTTGAGACATCTGTTCAAGTCTTTTGCTCACTTTTCACTCAGGTTGTTTGTTTCCTTTTTGTTGGTTTTTTAAGAGTTATTTGTATAATGTATATTGGATCACATTCTTTTAGTAGATGTGTATTTGGCAAATATTTTCTCCAAGTCTGTGGGTTGTCTTCTCATTCTCTTGACAATGTCCTTTGGAGAGCAGAAGGACACTATTCTTAATTTCGATGAAGTCTAGCTTATCTATCCTTTCTTTTATGGATTGTTCCTTTGGTGTTGTATCTAAAAAGTCATCACTATACTCAATGACATCTAGATTTTCTTCTATATTATCTTCTAGTATAATAACTTTTTTAAGAAGCTTCCAAAGTGGTTTCAAAGTAGCTATCACATGTAAGAGGTCAAGTTGCCCTGCATTCTCACCAGTACTTGAAATTGTCATTATTTTTTCTTTTAAATTCATCCTAATAGGTATGTAATGGAATCATAGTAATGCCTTAATCTGTGTTTTCTACTGAGTTATAATGTTGAATTCTCCACTCACCAGGATCTCTGTTTCTTGGTTCCTCTGACCGTGGAGAAAGGTCAGGTCAGACACCCATGCTGTTGATTGATTCTTTCTCTAAAGTATCTTCCGTGACTGGAGCTGGCCTCAGGAGAATGTTAGGAGAAAATAAAGAGAAATCAAACAGATAAACATACAAAAAAATAGGATTATGCTCACATTCTGGTACATATAGGCCCCTTTTCCATGTCCTGTGCTTGAAATTAAGGTTTTCTTTTGGAATATATGCTGCTCACTTCTGTGATTTGTTTCATGTTAAGGCAAAGATGGAAATGAAAGCAAGAAATTCATTGTTGCTAAGCATTGTTATTTAACCTTTGCAGTGGATCTCCATTCTGTCTACTATTGTTTATTTTTTGGTAGCATTCAGTGATAGATGTAGGTTGTAGTCATTTACCCAGAGACCTATATGGGCTATAGTCATAACCCCATCTAAGCCAGCCCCAAAATTTTGAACCTGATGTAGTGAATGACATTATCTGACTTCTTAATACGAAGCAGAACTCCAGAGGCCCCACCAATTACACAATTCATGTAGGTCTGTTTCATATGTTGTCTATGTCCCTTTTTGGCTTCTGCATACAGTTGAGACCCCCTTTTAAGAACATTACTGGGGAGCTCATTGGAGAGGCAACTAAGATAACTGCAAGGCAGAGAAACATCATAGAAGCTATTTTGAGTTGATCCCTAAAGAGTAGCCAGAGATTATTAATGCATCTCATTGGTTAGAGTTTAGGGAAATGGAATGCTACTCCATAGGGATAGCAAGGAAATGATAGCATTGAGTTGTAGAAATTTCCCTTTGACTGCTTCCAACTTCCTTCCCTGTCGGAGAAATATAAGTAATATATAGTGTTAAACCAGAATGTGCTATGTGTCATGAGCAATCTGTTAAAGTATTACAAAGACAGAAGATATCTAAGCCTTTTATAAAGTCAAACAGTTACAACTCATTGCATAAATATTAAGATAAATGATAACTGATTCTCAAGTAAGAGAACTTGACAGCACAATTTGTCACACACAGTTCATCTTACATTCACCTGGCAACTGGGAAGACTATCTGTGTTCACTAACTGGATTTATCCCAAATATTTTCATATCTTTATGGCAGATGGTAATTTTGCAACTTCGAATAAAACATCTGCTGTAGTTAGGCACCTAGACTTCCAAGGAAATAGGGAGATAGGGGCTCTATCTTTCTTCATGATTACATTTCAAAAAGAGAGTTCCCAAGTCCTAAAGAAAAGCAACCCTGGGCCTATAAGCTGGTTAGAGTCTTATTTAGCTTTTTAAAAAGATGTGCATTCATTGCAAAGACATGAAGAAAGAATTTATAATTACCTAGATTATAATGATTTAGAATATACAATTACAGCAAATACTCTAAGAAAACAGGAACAAAGAAAGTCTCTCCCTTTATTTTTAATAGGGAGAATTAGGCTCTTTTTAAAATTGGCATTTGCTCTAACATCTCCTACAGTCATTTTGCAATATCCAACCAGAGTAATCTTGCTAAGATTTAAGTATTATCAAGTAATTCCGCTGCCTATGAACTTCCTATCCTGCTTATAAGCAAAAGCCAGACTATTAACAATGGACCTCAACTGTCTCCTGTTCCTGGAGTCACATTCATCCAGATATTTACTGGGATCATTCCCTCAGATGCTTTTGAATTGTGCACAAATTTCAGTATAACTGAGATTTTTCTCGATTACTTCATTTAAAATTACAAAAAAAAAAAATCCTTCCATCATCTGTGTCCCCTGGCCCACATTCTACTTTATTATTCCAAGGTATTTACCAATATATAGACCAAGAAATAGTGCCATAGTTGACATTCAATATATAATTGTCAACTTAGTGGCATGTTATTTACATTCAATAAATACTTTTTTTGAAGTAATGAATGAAAAAGTTTCATAGAAAGATAGTAAGAACAGAGGAAGAAAATCCAAGAAAGAAGCTATTGTAAAACTGCAGGCAAGAGATATTGATTGCATTAATTTCAGTAATAGCAAAAGAATGTGAAATGTAAATGTGTATGAGAGACTGTGGACCTGACACCATCCACCGGCCTTAGTGGTTGACTAGAGATGGGCTAAAAAGGACAAGTAATAATATCATTCACTAAAATATAAAATCCAGAGAGATCACTTTGAGTAGTTAATGCTGATTTTTATTTTAGTTATGAAATTAAACCTTGCCTCTGCCATTTACTATGGGATATTAGAAATTTTTTATAACCGTCCAGTCCCTCAATTTCCTCACATGCAATAAGAATAAAAATGGAGCATACCACAAATGTTGCGGTGATCACTAATTAATATATGTACAGTATTAAAAAGAGAAAATGAGTATTACAATGCTAATTTGAGAGGTCGATGATGATTTTTGCTTGAATACTCATTCTTTCTCTCTTGAACCAGAACAAATATCAACTTAATGACACAACTGAGATGTTACCTGTTTAATGAAGTCTATTCTAAATCCTCGAGTAGAAGATTATTCTATTTTCAGAGTTTCGGTGACATTTACACATATGTCAGTGCTTAGACAAATTTGTTCATAAATTGGCTAAGTCATTTTATTTTGTGAGCTTTTTAGAGTTAGAATATTTATTTATTTATCAGGTGTTATGGGCTGAATTGTGTTTCCCATTCCTCAGATTTATATGTTGAATCCCTAACCCTAGTACCTCGGAATATAACTGTATTTAGAATTAGTGCTTTTTGAAAGGTGAGTAAGTTAAAATGAAGCTGTTAGGTTGTCTCCTAAATTAATCTGAATGGTGTTCTTATATGAGGAAAGGTAGACACACATAGAGACACCAGGAATGTGTAAAAACAGAGAGAAAAACTACGTGAGGGCACAGTAAGAAGGTGGCTATCTGAAAGCCAAGGACAAATGCCAAGGAAAGCAAACCTGCTGAAACCTTGTCTTGGACTACCAGCCTCCGGAACCGTGAGAAAAAAATTTTCTGTCATTTAAGCCACCTAGTTTCTCATGTTTTCATGTGGCAGCCATAACAAACTAATACACAAGGCTTACTGGAAACCCTAGTATGTTAGTTTTATAAGATACTTCAGTATACACTAATTATCATTTCCATAACAACTAACATTTAAAATTATAAAATACTTGTCTCACACAATGAAAATATTTTGGTTATTAAAATTCAAGAGAAACATAATTTACTATACGTTGAGTGAATTTTCTAGATTTAATTATTTGTGTTACTATATTTGAGAGGGTGTTCAAAGTAAAACAAATTTTCAGTTTTGTACAGTTACGTAGTTGTTAAAATAAAATGTTCATAGTAACATTGACTAAAATATTCTGGGTTATAGATGAAAACACTAAAATATGTGAATATGACACTAATCTTTTTTGTAAAATTTCATTTGGATCATGTTTTATTTAATTTTTTAAAAATTGACATAATTGTATGTATTAGTATCTATAGGATACATAGTGTTGTAATATATATAATTTATAGAGATCAGATTAGGGTAATTAGCATATCCATCATCTCAAACATTTATCATTTGTTTGGGAACATTCAATATCATCCTTTTAGTCATTTGAAACTACATATTATTCTTATCTATAGTCATCCTGAAGTGCTTTAGAACACTAGAATTTATATTTATTCTATGTATATTCTACATAATTAATTTTGGAAGCAGGTCTTTTCTGTCCAAGTGAACGGAAGTAGGGGCTATAATTGACAAAGATGGCCTTAATATTTTCCTCAGCTTGACTAAATTTTAGCCAGGGTTTTCCCTGACTTAAGACTCATGACTTTCCATTTCTTAGAGCATTTACTTTGAAAAACTTGCACTTGAACTCTTTTTCTGCACCTTTAATATATAAAAGTTCTTCAAGCCTCCTCCCAGGTTTACAACCTAAGAATGTCTTTCTCAAGGACTTAGAAGATATAATTGTCAAAAATAGCATCCCTAATTCCCAGTCTCTGTGGGAGGGTAGGAAGCCTAACTTTGAAAATGACCAATTGGCAAACACAGGTACCTAATCACATTGACCAGTCTCCCACTTAATGTCCTCTAGCATTCTTCCACTAACTCACCTCTAGCTGAAAACTCTCTTGGCTAAGCTAATCTGTGGTTTAGTGAACAGGGTGTGGAAAGCCCAAGTCCACAGCCGTGCTTGAACTGACTTCTGCTTGACACAATTATTAAAAAGGATAAGTAGCAAATATACAAAGTAAAGATGCTTGCCCTTGATAGGAGACAGAGAACAATAAAAAGATAATAATGACTTGTCCTTCCCCCAAGGAATGTAAAAAAGCTATTTGTCTTCCTAACCTTCTCATTCACTGCCAAACATTGTACAGGAAAACAAATAACAGCTGTAGTGCTCTAGTACTGTAACATTATAATCCCAAACCACCTAACTCTTCATTACTCCTCCATGTGATCTTAATTCATGAACACTAGATGTTTTCAAATGACCAAGAATTTATTTTTTAGTAAAATAAAAGTTGTTTTCAGGTTTCAACAAAATTGGGTTCAAAGTAGTCAATTTGCATTTTCATCTAACACTTGTTAGGGAAAATATATGTTTAGTGGGATAGTATGCTAGTATTGTGCATGGCACAGAGGACACAAAGATGATCATATAAGAAAAACAATCTTGGCAGAGAGAGCTTCCAATGTAGTGAAAACCAGAGACATTATCAAACACAAAGTTATAATGATCGAAGGTACAATAACAGAGAGATGTATGGGACATTAAAATATGCTAAAGTTTAGTAAGAACTACAAAGTATATGTCTTAAAATGTGGTAAAATCTCAAGCATGTAAAAAAATCTCAAACATGTAAACTCACAAAGTCTAGAGCATACTTAAATTTTTTTTGTGTGTGTATATATATATATATAATACATAGATATAAATGAAATATAAAATATACTACTTGTTTTTCTTAGTGGTTAAATTACAAAAAAATATTCTTTACTATATTTTTTACAATATTAGTGAGAAAATATTATATTTATAATTGTAAAATAGTGTATATATTTCAATAAAACTATGTTTTACTCTAATTCAAATGAATAATTGGATAATATTAGAAAAATAAGGAAAAATATCACTACATAAAGAACAAAATACAATGGCTATTCTGTGATAGAAGTAGATACTTCTGAAAACACTTAAAGAACTTACAGAATCAAATGTTAAATATTATTTATTTATTATAATTTATGTATAATTATATGTATGTATCATTTATTATTATTATATATAAAATATTTGATTTTTTTATACATTTATGTTTTTTTACCTACATTGGTGAAAGTAGTCCCATATACAAAAAAACATATATATATATATATATATATGAGAATATAGCCCTGATAGAAAATAATAAAGCCTAATATTTCTCATTAGTACTCTACCAGTACCAACCATCACCCTGTCTCACCAAATTAGGAAGAAGATATTCAGGAATTTTTTTGTCATTTTCAGAAAATGTAAGAGAGATTTAATTGTAATGGAGAAATTGAAAATGCCTTATTAGCATAATGAGTCCAAGGTATATATTATCAAAAATAGAATCTAGGAAATAAAGCATGTGTATTTAATTGAAATAGGAAATAGTCACAAATTTCTCCATCCCTGGTATACTTGACCCTTTGTAATGTGATTTTCCTACTGCTCTTCTCATCGAGAGGTAGAGTGTATTTCTCCAACTTTTGGAATCAAAGCTGGTCTTGTGATTTATGTTGATCGACACAATGCAGTGGGAATGCACTGTGGAAATTCAAATTGTAGTCCTGAAGAAGAAAGGAAGTTTTCAATCTCCCCCTCTTGGCAATTTGCTTTGAAGCTTCTATGTAGAAAATGTCTATTCATTCTATTGGAGGATTAGAGATCACAAAAAGCAGAGCTACTGGAGCTCAGTTACTCTAGAACTACCATCTGACTACTACTTGATGGGCAGTAAGAAACACCAGACATGTAATTCCTTTTGGGAACATCTGGCAACACTAGGGTCACAACATAACTAGGGTCTCACAAGTTACTCCAGACAAAACTTGTGGGAGAACTATCCATTAAACCCATGCCAAATTGCTGACATATAGGATTATGTACAGAAAATAAATTTGTTCTTTAAAGTCACAGGGTTTTGTGGTAGTTGTTATAAAGCAAGGGATAAATGAAATAAATAATAAATAATAATAATAAATAATAATAATAAATAATAAATAAATCTGTAAGACATCTAGTTTCTGAAATAAAATTAAATCTGTTCAGGAGAACTTGATATAGTCTTTTTGAGTAATAGCTAATAATAATAATAGAAAGTAATGTTTATTGGTAAGCAATATACTAAATATTTTACATTTATTACCTATAATAATCTGCAAACTAATAAACCTAGTATTTTTCTTATTTCTACTATACATACTGAAATTTTAAGAAAGATTTAAAATGTTGTCCAAGGTTCTACAAGTAAAAATATGTACAAAAGAATTCAAACCCAGATCTAATTTTTAAGGTAATTTTCAGAGCTGTTGGACAATATTGTGTCCGGTTCCTCTCTATTTTCTCATAATTTGCAAATACATTGCCTATGAAAAGGAGTAAAAATATTGAAACAGAGTAACACTACTCATTGAGATGAGAGACAAATCAAATACCAGTGGTACTAATTCAGATAATTCCTTGTAATTTTTTTTCTCTCTGTTCAGACATACAGAATGCCTTCCTAATATGTTTCTTTTTTAAAATTGTATTTATTTCTTTATTTTATTTCATTTAAGAATATTACAGGGTACAAATGTTTTGGTTATATGAATTGCTTTTGTATAGTTTGGTCAAGGTTATAAGTATGTCCATCACCCAGACAGTGTTCATTGTACCCGTTAGGTATAAATTTATCCATCCTCTTCTTCCCCCTCCCACCTGCTTGATTTCCATTGAGTTTTATTTCCATATGTGCACATAGTGTTTATTGATTACTTCCAATTTAATAGTGAGTACATATGTTGTTTGTTTTTCCATTCTTAGAATACTTCACTTAGAAGGATGGTCTCCAGTTTTATCCAGTTTGTCACAAAAGGTATGAGTTCACCATTTTTATGGCTGAGTAGTACTCCATGGTATACATGTACCACATTTTATTAATCCCTTCATGTATCGATGGGCACTTGGGTTGATTCCACATCTTTGCAATTGTAAATTGTGTTGCAATAAACATTTGAGTGCATATGTCTTTTTGATAAAATGGCTTTTTTTTCTTTGGATAAATACCCAATAATGGGATTGCTGGATCAAATGGTAGATCTTACTTTTACTTCTTTGAGATATCTCCATACTCCTTTTCATAAAGGTCATACTAGTTTGCAGTCCTACCAACAGTGTGTAAGTGTTTGTGTTTCTTTTTCTTCACATCCATGCCAGCATCGCTTGTCAGACTGTCCTGGCTGGAGGGTAGAATATTGGACTGAGGAGACTGGAGTACAGCTGCAGCTCATGTATGGATCACAGGGAGAGACAACAGAGATGCCTGGGGACCCAACTGAGAAAAACTGTGAAGTTGAGACAGAAGATAGGAGAAGACAGTGGCATGGAACAAACCTAAAGATGCTTACATATTGAGAAAACAAACATATATATATATATATATTAAGGAAATATTGCTTCTCAGGAACAGAATATGAGCTGTTGGAATATTCCTCTTTTCAGGATTAAATGAAAAATTTGCTAAAGTATTGAAAGATTTACTAAGAAGGATTTGTGATATATAAGTTTACAGTTTTACTAAAAGGCATGGTAAGTTTATATTTTAATTATCTTTTCTTAATATTCCAAAATGACACCCAATTATGGATAAAATATGATCTTTCTCTCTCTCTGCATCTTTGTCTCCATATATCTTTTTATATATCTCTATATACATAAACATATATGTATGTATATTACATATAATATACATATATATCATATATAGATATACATATATTATATACACATATGCAATTATTTCTACATAAAATTGTATTTCACTTCCATACACGTCAATGTATAAATATTAAGAATTTAGAAATAATTTAAATATATGTAAAAATACAAAATTTTGAATATAAAATGTGCAAAACAAGCTAAAGATGACAAATTGAGAGATGCATAATGTTCATAGATTGGAAAACTAACACTATTAAGATACCAGTTTTTTCCAAAATGTATAGACTAAACACATTCTAATAAAATTTCCAGGCCAGTCTTTCCTTTTTGATATAGATAGAAGAAGTGAATCTAACATTGATATGAAAATTCAATGAAAGTAGAATAGCAACATTTTTTTTCAAAGGGAACAAATCTGGAACAGATGAAATGTCTAACTAATAGAATATGTATAAAAGTAATTTTTTAAAAATATTGATTTTAATAGTCCTTGAAAACATCAGATTTGCCTTATTATTTCATCAAATTTTAAATGCCACATTAGAATATGATTTGTACCTACAAAAATGTTTTTAGTTCAGACTATCATGTAAAAATTCATGAGTCCTTGAAAAATGAAATATTGGAAACCATAATGAGAATTATTTTGAGTGCTCTCCTGAGGTATTATTTCACTAGTCAGGTCACAGCAATATAAAGAGGTTACTCAATTCTATGCCTATTACTTCCTGCTCTCAGAAGATTGCATTTTAACTCTAGGTCACTGACCTTTTTATTGTACCTTTCATTTTTATTTCTATTGAAGAATAGAGTAGGAAATGCTAACTCAAAATTTTATCTAAAGTGATTTTTTTCATATACATCCACCTGTATACTTTCCATATACATCATTTAACATAGGATATTATAAGCCCCAAAACAATGTGAAAGCTAATTATACAGGCAAAATTTACTGATTTGTACATTTGTATCATTTTGGATCTAGTTTCTTGAGAGATAATGCTAAAGAGAAAGAATTAAGTGTGAGGAATACCAAAAACATATAAATAAAGCAGATAAAGGAAAAACAGAAAATGTCTCAGTTCAACTTAGGAAGAAATTCAAAAATGACCTTGGAAAGGTACAAAGACTGTGAAATAAATGCTTATTATTTTAAGCTGATAAATGTTGAGTAATTTGTTACACAACAACAGATGATTAATACATTCCAAATCAGAAAAATGCTAGAAATAATTAAGGATTGTTTTACACACACCAAATTTAGATACTTTTCTAAATTTACTCCTAACAGTATTTTACAGATCATGAATTTGTAGAAAAAAAGAATAACTAAAATTTTCATCATTGCCAATTCATGGAAAATTATGTTAGTGCCATAGTTATTATAATTATTTTTAAATTGGCAGTTGTGACTAGACTGTTGATTCTTTTACTTGAAGAGTTTTAAATAAGTTATAAATATTGTAAAAATTGGAGCTATATTCTACAGAATATTTCATTCTCACAGCCAGAAATATAGATATGTTATTCTACACCCAACTACATTTAACTGGAGCAGAGATGTGCATACCTGGTCTAACATACATGACAGATTCTACCTTCAGGAATTTGATATTGGTCTTAAACACAGGGCTGGTACAAAGATAGAACTTTTTTATCACCTCCCAAATTTTCCTTCCCCCTTTGTACTTCAAATTTCCTTCATCCTTAGCCCCTTAGGGATATTAGAATATTAGCAATATTCTATTTATTTTCTCAGTATGTAAGCCCCTCTGGGTTTGTTCCACACCACTGTCTTCTCCTCTCTATCTTCCTGTTTCTCAGCTTCGCAATTTTTCTTGATTGGGTCCCCAGACGTCTCTGTTGTCTCTCCCCGTGATCCATATCTGAGATGCAACTACACTCTACTCTCCTCAGTCCAATATTCTACCTTCCAGCAGGGATGATCTGACAAGCGATGCTGTTCTATTTTCTGTTTATAAAATTTACCTTTGCAAGAGGTCATATGAATAGAATTACAAAACCTACCAGTTTTGAGAGTGGCCATAATATTTTACATTTCACCCCTCTATGTATGGTAATACCATCTGCTGCACATCTTCAC
>CAUYSK010072311.1:0-18980 GCA_963575035.1 Avahi laniger | reverse complement strand
TGGTTGTTTTGTTGTTGGTTTGTTGTTTTGTTTTTTTGTTTGGTGGGTTGTTGGTTTGTTTGTTTGTTTTTTTGTTTTTTGGTTTTTTTGTTGGTTTGTTTGTTTGGTAGGTAGTATTGACTGTTGCTCTGACGTTTGCATTCAACCATACATACATCCATCCATCCCTCCATCCATCCATCCATCCATCCATCCATCCATCCATCCATCCATCCATCCATCCATCCCTCCATCTATCCATCCATCCATCCATCCATCCATCCCTCCATCTATCCATCCATCCATCCATCTATCCATCCATCCATCCATCCATCCATCCATCCATCCCTCCATCCATCCATCCATCCATCCATCCCTCCATCCATCCATCCATCCATCCATCCATCCCTCCATCTATCCATCCATCCATCCATCCCTCCATCTATCCATCCATCCATCCCTCCATCTATCCATCCCCCATCTATCCATCCATCCATATATCTTTTCTTTCTTTCTACAAATACTTATTGAAAACTTACAATGCACTAACCCTAAGCCAGAATAAGAACAGGGTCTTGCGGTGCTCTCCTTCTAGCTAGACAAGCTGGCCCCCTCACTGTGCACACCTCCGCCCTTCTGTTCACTTCGCTCAGCACCCGGGTCATCCCACACACCTGCTCTGCTTATCCCCTGGTCCCACCCTCTAGAGAGGTCCACTGTGAGTCTGCTGAGCCAACCCCGCCTGAACAAAGTCTGATACCGAGTCATGGAAGGTGAGCCTGCAGGAGGAGGCACAGACCTTGTCCGTGTGCACCCCACGAGCTCAGCACAGGGAGGGGGGTGTCTAAGGAAGAGCAGAGAGCCCAGGGTCAGGCTATTATGCCTTCACTGGGATGGGTCGGAGAAAGGTTTGCAGAGGCAAAGACGTGAGGGCTGGGGACACGGAGAGCCAGAAGACACCCCTCAAATGGACAGGATGCGGGTGGTCACTCTGGGCAGAAGGAACAGCATGTGCGAAGGCACACAGGTGTGAGGCACCGCCGTCTGGGTCGGTGTGCGTGCTCACAGAATCCGAGTTTTAAACGGACGGCCCAGAGACCCATTCAGTCCAACCCTCCACTTTACAGATGTGGAAACTGAGGCTCAAAGGAGAGTTGTCACTTATCCAAGGACATACACAGGACATTTTCTTGAAGGGACAACCTACTCCCTTTCCCTCGGCAGAATCATTTGGGGGAGGCTTATTAAACCTTGAAGGTCCTAGGGTTAGGCCTGGTGGTACTGACTGTATTAGCTCATCAGGACAAGCCTCCAAGCTAAGAACTACTGTTCATTTTACGTAAGAGGAAACTGAAGCAGAGAGGTTAAGTAACTTGCCCTAGGCTACACAGCAAGTGAGTGGTGGAGCTGGGATTCAAACCCAGCCAAAGGCTCTAGAGCCCACGTTCTTAAGCACTGCACTGCGCTGCACATCTCACCAGTTCATTTCGCTTTTGAGGCATATTGTCCCCCATTTTGCAGTCGATGTTACACAAGCACAGAGAGGTTAAGTAACTTGCTCAATGCTGCACAGCAAATAAGTGATCTGTATCCAAAGCCAGACTTTCTGACTGCATTGACAAACAAAAGATACACCAAAACCCAAAAGGACAAAGAGTATAGCCATTGTCAGGGGCCAGGGGAGCCCCAAGCCCTCCTAATTCCTCCCGCACTACCCAAGAAATTCCTGCTCCAATCCCAGGGTAGCCCTGGGTTTTCACCCTCCTCCTCTGGCTTCATTAATCACCATTTGAATTCTGCTCTCCTTGAAAGCAGCAGGTCATCTTGGCAATGAAAACTCTTGCCAGTTGGACACGGTTCAAGTTCAGTTGCGTCTGTCTGACCGGGCAGAACCCGTCGGTGTCAAAATACTCGGCCTTTCACAGCCAGGGGGATGAGGCCGGCGCAGGAAAATGGATTGCCAGCAGATCGATTTGCCCGGCCTCTCACTCGGGATAATATATGAGCGGTGACGTGAAACAAATGGAGCCCTGGCGAGGTCGGTTCACGTCCTCCTGGGTGAGCCTTGCAGCTTCTGCCATGGGTCCTTGGAGCTGTTGCTTTGCAACCTATGGGCCAAAAAAAGTAAATTGTGTATTTGCAAATTCCTAAAAACATTGCCCAATGGTCTTGAAAGAAATTAATGGCCTGCGACACGTTAGCATGATTTTTATGATTGAGCTGTTGAATATAGATTCTGCATATAGTTGTTTATATAGAAACCCATCCAGACTGTGCATAATATTTTTAATTTTTCATGTCCCTGGCAAAATACTGGCTGAATTGCTTTTATTTATTTCTCTAGAGGTAGAGAGAAATTTCTTTCCACTGGAGAGACAAGTGGGTAAGTTATAAGGAACAAGAGGAGGAGAATCTTAGAAAGATGACTCCTTGTACGTTAATAATTTCTCCTTCCATTTCCTTTCTTTTTGTATCTCGTGATAATTTTGAGTCCCAGGTTTTGAGAATGGGTCCTACGACCATCTCCCAGGTCTCGTTTTCAGAATTCCTCTAGCGTATTCAGTCCGGACCCCTTAGAGTTTCAGGCTTAAATTAACACTTGCAGCCAGGCGCGGTGGCTCATGCCTGTAATCCTAGCACTCTGGGAGGCTGAGGCGGGAGGATCTCTCGAGGTCAGGAGTTCAAGACCAGCCTGAACAAGAGTGAGACCCCCTGTCTCTACTATAACTAGAAAGAAATTAGCTGAACAGCTAAAAGTATATACAGAAAAAAGTAGCTGGGCATGGTGGCGCATGCCTGTAGTCCCAGCTACTCGGGAGGCTGAGGCAGGAGGATCGCTTGAGCCCAGCAGTTCGAGGTTGCTGTGAGCCAGGCTGAGGCCACGGCACTCTAGCCAGGGCAACAGAGCAAGACTCTGTCTCAAAAAAAACAAAAATATTAACATTTGCATTCTAAAGAGGCAGGGAGGGGCAGTGAAAACTTCTTAGGCTCAAGTCCTGGAACCTGAGGTTCCCCTGGGAGTAAAGAGAATTTTAAAGTAGATCTGTGGCTATTAATAATCCAGAAAAGTGGACCCACGATATAAAAATGGACACAATATAGGATATAAAACTTCAGGTGTATCAGCTATTACTGCAATTATGCCACGTAACAAATCATCCCTAAACCCAATCGCTGACAACAACAAGCATTTATTTTTCTTGCTCACACGTCTACGGGTTGGCTTGGGCGTGTTTCTGTTTGGGATTGTGTGTTGTCTGTGCTTGTGTCTAGGCTTTCGGGCAGTTCAACTCTGCTCCGTGTGTCTGGTTTCGGAGACCAGGCTGAAGGGGCAGCTGGTATACGAGGCTTGTTCTTTTTGTGGCGTTGGCAGAAGTTCAAGAGACGAGCCGCACTATAGCAGCGTGGCTCGAGTTCCTGTCACACCTATCTGCTCACACTCCGTTGGCCAAAGTATGGTCTAGCTCAAAGTCACTGGGGCAGAAAAGATTCTACGTCCCCAAAGGGGAGGGAAAAGAGAGCACACGTGTTGAACGGTACTCCAACTTATTATCAGTAGGTCATGGACTCTTCGAAGCCTGCCCAGGGAGCACAGTTGAAACACTGGATCGGAGGCTGAGTCTCGTATGGTGGTTCTCAAACCTCAACAAACACAGAGATCATCTAGAGAATCTAGTTTAAAATGTAGATCTGAGACTTTTCTACTGCAAAGATTCGGACTCAGTGGATTTGGATGGGGCCCAAAAAGCTGCATTTTATTTTATTTAAAAAAAAATTATTATTGGAGACAGGGTCTCGCTCTATTGCCCAGGCTGGAGTGCAGTCGCAAGATCACAACTCGCTGCAGCCTTGAACTCCTGGGCTCAAGCGATCCTCCGGGCTTGGCCTCCCGAAGTGCTGGGATTACAAGTGTGAGCCACGACTGCACCGGCGTTTTAAACAGCCGCTCCCTGGGGTGCTTCTGTTGCTATTGGCCCAGGGTCCATGCTTAGAGAATCACTGGCTTAGTGGTTCTGAGCTTGTGCCGAGGCCTCAGAGAGGAGTTCCAACCTCAGCTCCACCCAGCCTCGACCTTGGTAAGCGGCTTTGTTTTGCAGTTTTCTCCTCTGAAAAATGGAGATAACCCTCATCCCTCTTTTTAGGATTGGGAGCATGCTGGGAAAACAACTAACATCGTGCTTGGAACATATTAAACCGTTAAACGGTAGTTTGCGGCTGTCTCAGCCCATATCATCATCATCATTTGGTTTCTTCCAGCTCCGACGGTCTGCGATTCCACACCGCCTTGTCCTGTGCTTTGACTATAAATCGTAGTTGCTCAGACTAGCAGGCTTCTTTCACTCTTGTCTTGACTATTCACGGTAGGAAATGCTAAGCTCATGGCGTGGTTCTGCATCCAAGTTCAATGTCACCCACCTCGTCAGGCAACGCGTTCTTGACTCCCAGTGGCGAGTCAGAGATGATCTCCCCCGTTCAGAACCAAGTAGACCATAATTTAACGACTTGGAGTGGTTTAAGAGCTGTGAGCAATGGCTGACCCACACTGCAAAGGGAAACAAGCAAAGGAAATTGCTTACTCTGAAGCTGGCGCCCCAAACTTCAGTTGCATCTTTGTATCCTTCGGCCTTAGTAACCTCGCTCATTTTCCTTCCTTCTCTGTTTCTGTGTCTCTGTGTGTGGAGCTGTGCTGCTTGTTTTTCTTTCCCTCTGCTTGTGTTTTTCTCTCTCTTTCTCCTTTCCTTTTCTCCCTTCTCTGTGCCCTCCTCATTTTCCTGTGCGCCCTGTTCTCCCTAACAGCCGTGTCCCAACCCCTTCCTCATCCCTGGTATGTCCGACGCCTGATACCAAGTGAATGTTTGGGAGATGCATCAGGGAAAGAACAAACACATGAAAGAAAATTCCTCCCGCATCTGAAATCCAGTTTCCTTTCTTCCAACTCCAGCAGGTTTCATTGCTGGGCTCCTTCTCCTGGGGAATCCAGTATCAATTAGCTCAACAGCAGCAAGAACATCCCCTTCTGTATCAGCCCAGGATCTGAGCCAATCTCTTGCCTTTCAGAAATGCTCAGAATAACTGCCCTGCAGCTCGCTTTCCTTCACATCTGAAGTTTTCTTGTCTGAGCTAAGTCTTTGTCCAAATTTTGAACCCCTTTTCTTTTCATCTGCCCATCTCTTAGGGATGCCACCGCTGACCTCCCGGGGCCCTGCTAAAGCCTACACACCCATTCCTGTCTCTGTTGCTTTCCACTGGTTCTTTGCTACTGCCTGGATCCTTTGCATCTTTAGTCCAAGGGTCAGCAAACTTTCTGTAAAATAGTTCAGGCTTGGTGGGCCACCTGGTCTATGTCGTAACTGCTCAGTTCTGCAACGTAGCACCAAAGCGGAACACACATGAATGAGTGCGGCTGTGTTTTGTAAATAAAACTTTATTCACAAAAACAGGACGTGGGCTCCATTTGGCCCGCAGGCCGGAGGTTGCCAATGCCTGCTCTAGTCGATAGCATAGTTTAGACTTGGGGTTAAACCCTGGCCCCACCACTTTCCAGCTCTGTGACCTTGACCCAATCAATCATATACAGAGCCTGCAAGATGGAGTTGGGCAGATCGATGAATGAATGCCTGTAGGTCCTTAATGCGGAATTCGGCACAGAACTGCTCAGCAAATGCTGCTTAGGACCTAAAATTTGACTCCTATTTGTTTGAGCAAACTTTACTAGGCACCTGCTATGTGCAGACTCTATATTCCGTAGCTAGGGCTGGAAGGATTTTAGAGATTACCTAGTGCAGAGGTTGAAAACTGGCCATGTATTCCCAATCTTACCCTCAGAGGAGTTCTTTTTCATTTATCAGCTGTGTGACTCTGGGTCAGTTACTGAACATCTCTGTGCTTCAGTTTTCTCATTTGTAAAATGGGGACGGGACCTACATTATAAGGGTGTTATGAGATACACATGAGCTAATACATGTACCAGGTGCCTGGAATGATCAGTGTTCAACCGTGTTAACTATTCTTGCGATTATTTATATTATCCTCATTGATACTGCTAACAGTTTTCTCTTAGGTGGGGCAGGTACTTTCTAGTTTCCCAAAATTCTTAGTCCAGCTCTCTGAGCTCATTTACTTTACCCACCTGGCCTCTGAAGCCACTTGATTTTTCCACTCCTATTTAAGCCCAACTCTCATACTCTGTGGACAGGAAATCTGAGATCCAGATCAGAGTGAGAGGGACTTAGCTAAACTCCCATAGCAAGTCAAGCACAAGACCCATTTAGAGCCCTCGTATTTACTTTCTGACTGTGTGGTTCACACAGCTCTTCCTAGCCACACGCCACACACCTTTCAAGCTGAAATCCGCCCCCTCGAGTATTTATTTCCACACTGGTTACCAAGGAGTCAGAGATTGCTTCACTTTAAAACACTGTAACTCAATGGCTAAGTGCTGCAAATGGGCCTCCAGCCACCTTGGCTGGGAGACCATTTGGCTGATATGGATTTCTACCTATATGTACTTAATTGGGCTCACTGAGCTTAATGGAATATAATTTAAGGAGTGAGAAGTACAGCTATAAGGAAAATCTATATTGCTTAATTGCATTCCTAGTAAGGATCCAGAAAGACATTTCCAGAAAGAGCCTCACTTATTACCGAACCCTTTCTGCCACAAAGTCATTGGATGTCTGCCACAGATTAAAAGTCAGTCATGCGTGGAGTGAGAAGGGCATCTGTGTGGTCAAAGGAAACCAGTAAGCTCACCTTGATTCAATCTCGAGTAAGTGGCAGATGCATGGGCTGCCTGAAAATTACAGAGACCATTAAAGAATAAATCACTGTTCTGGGCACTCGATTTATCTCAATAAGGGCGTGTTGCTGTTATTCAAAACATCTTTGATAATGGACCTCATCATTTGTCTCCGCAGGGTTGCTATCAAAGACTCTCCTCTTGGTGAAGGAGAAAAGGAAGGTCTTTGGGAAGCAAGCCGTTAACGAGCACCGGTGGCAGTGTGCTCGCAGGAAATTGCATCTGTACCCCCTGAATTCGCTTGTGCGAAACCTCTCGTCAATAGCCACGTCCACGATGGGAACCACAGGCTTGACCTATGGTCAAAGAGCATGGAAATGCCCTCGGAATGGCTCATGACACACACATCCAATGGCTTCGCACACCCGTAAATTTATGGTGTCTCTGACCTTCGATACCCAGATTAACCTCCCAAAATTGACACTGGCCACGAGCTCCAACTGATTTGGCTGCAAGTTCATGAACTGTAGACCACTGCGAGAGTGGAATGGAAAAAGCAGAGGCCAATTCTGCACTGACAGCATGAACTGAGAATCTTAAGGATGACGGAGAATATCACGGGATTTTTGATGCGTAGAGAAACAACATATGACCCAATATCCCTCTACCTCCAGGGACCTTTCAGGGTGTGATCCAGCTGTGTTTGTGGCTTCTTAACCATATCTGTCTTTCCAAATTCAGAAAGACAAGTGCAGTGGTGGGAAAAGATCGTGGACTTTGGATTTAGCCGATCCTGGGTTTGAACATCAGCTTCATCTTATCAGCGGGTGGCACTGGGCACATTACCGAATCTCTTTGAGTCTCACAAAATTTGTCATGTGGTTGTGAGGACCGGAAGAGATGGTGTACATGAAGCACATGACATGCATGTGCCAGGTCTTCGATAAATTGCGGCCCCTTCCAGTGGTGTGCTGGTAAATGTTTAACAATGGGCTCTCAAGGGAAAAAAAAATCAAAAAGCTCTAATTTAGCATTTGCCAATTTCCGTGGTGTAAATACTTCCATTGTGGCCGATTCCAAGCTATTGATATGATGGCACAGAATTTGGAGTTGGGAAGTGAGGAGCAGTGAGGTGGTTCTCACGGGCCGGCATAGGCCTGCTGCTCTAGCACACACTGCCCCCTTCTTCCTTCTCAGCCTCTCTCTTTCCCCCTCTCAAACCCAAATCCTAAATAGAATCGTAGACTCAAAGTCCGTGAGGAACTCATTTGTGCTCAACGCTATTGTTAAATGGATGGGGGAGTCTGCTTCCGGGTGCAAACCCAAAAGCGCTGAATGCAATATCTCAAAGAGATACCCGTACACCAATGTTTGCAGCAGCATTTTTCACAACAGCCAAAACGCGGGAACAACTCGAGTGTCCGGCAACGAGTGGATGAACAAGATGCGGCGTCTACACACGATGGAAGACATTTCAGCCTGTCGAAAGGAGGGAATTCTGACACAGGCCACGACATGGGTGAACCTTGAGGACATAATACAAAGTGAAATTAGCCAATTGCACAAAGGCAAATGCTGCGTGATTGCACGGACGTGAGGTGCCTAGAACAGGCAAATTCACAAAGACGGGAAGTAGGGTGGCGGTTGCCAGAGGGTGGGGGAGGAGGGAACTGGGTGCTATCGTGTGATGGGTACAGAGCTTCATGTTTGCAAGATGAAGATTTCTTGAGCTGGGTCCCGATGGTGGTTGTACAGCAACACAAATGTACTAACACCGCTGAACTTCGCGCTTAAACGTCGTTAAGATGGTGAATTACGTATTGTGGTTTTTTTTAACCACAATTAAAACAGACGAAGGGAGGTAGGAGAGCTCTGCACTGAGATGGTGGCAGGTGGGTCGAGGACACTGATGTGGCGTCGGGGTTTCGAGCGTGGGTCACACCCCTGCATTCCTCGCCCCGCCCCATCACTGTCTTGCTGAGCGACCTTGGGCGACTTGCTCGATCTCTCTGAGCCTCCTCATCTGTAAGGTACAGATAATAATAGTGTCTACATCCCGAGGTTGCTGTGGGAATGAAATGACATCATCCATGAAAAATGGTTGGCACAGAGCCTGGTGTATTTATTTTCATTCAACAAATCCTTATTGAGCTCCTACTATGCACCGGTGGTATTCCAGATGCTGGAGATGCAACGGTGACCAAAATAGACAAAAGTCCCCTCCTTTCCAGAGTCTATGCATCCGTGTGCATTAGCGCGGGTTTCCCAGAAGGCAGAACGGGATGCAAAAGCTTCCGTGCCGCTGCTTTTCCAGGGGCGGCACAGTCCTCGGGAAGGATGCGTGAAGGGACAGAGGAATGACAGGGAAGAAAGGAGACTTGATCCAAGGACGTGATGCTAGCCGGACTCCGGTTGGTTTCAAGAACGGCTGGTTGCCCCTCTCGTGGAACCGTCTTCTGTGAGGCTACATGAACTACTGCGATCTCAGACCATCCAACTGGGAGGAGGAAGGGGGAGGAATTATGCATCGACTCCCGGCTGAGATGGGTCAGAGATTCGCTGCAAAGGGCAATCACGAAAAATCCAAGTTGCTAATGAGCAGGCGCCGAGTCAGCTCCGCTGCTCCTGAGGCTTGACATCCACAGGGGCTGAACAAGGGCTGCAGGGCTTTCCCCGTGGGAAGGTGGTCACAGCGTCACCCCGTGGTGGCTGGAACGGAACCAGCAGTCAAGTGTCCCACAGACAACAGAGGCCAGTGGTCCACGGTGGTGCCCGGGAGGTGTGAGATGCAATTTATGTGATGTGCGTGCCTATTCCCACACGCCCAGGTACACGCTGTAATTAAAACTCTGATGTTTCCGGCATCGACAGGTAAGAACACCTTCACACAAATGGGGGAAGATGATCCGATGAGAAATTAAGACCTTTGTCTTAATTTAACCTTCGTCTTAAGAGCCAGAGCCAGATGATCAGATTAGAAATTAAGACCTTCGTCTTAAATTAACCTTCGTCTTAAGAGCCAGAGCCAGAAAATATTGACAGAATGAAGCCTTCCTTTGCAAAATGCAGAGTATGTAAACAATCCCAACACGGGAACACATTCGGGGAGCTTTTTAATCTGCGAGTTTTAGCGAAGAGAAAACATTTCACTTCAAATCGGCAAACGGTGATCTCTGATGCCATTACGGGGCCCGAAACTTAATTCTTGGTAGCGGACGGTGTGAGCTCGCGGTGGATTGTCGCTGCCTCTACTTCTCTTGGTTTCCACACACTCGCGCTCGCACGCCGTCTCAGTCAGCTCGGGCTGCCGTAACGAAACGTCACAGAGCGGGTGGTTTGAATAACAGGAATTTATTTCTCACACATCTGGAGGCTGAGAAGTCCAAGGTCAAGGTACTGGCAGATTCAGCTCCCCAGCGAGGGCTCTTCCTGGCTTGCAAACAGCCACATTCTTGCTGTGTCCTATGGGGAGAGGGAGAGAAAGAGAAAGAAGGAGGTAGGAGAGACAGAGGGGGAGAGAGCATGCGCAGACATGCTCTGGTCTCTGCATCTTCCTAGGAGGACACTGACCCCGTCAGGGGGCGTGCTCTCCAGGGCTCATCTAAACCTAATTACCTCCCCAGGGCTCCCATCTCCAAATACCATCACGTTGGGGGGCAGAGCTTCGACATGTGAATTTCAGGGAGAAACATTCAGTCCATAACACGTGCCCTGTAGTTTACGCCTGTGAAACAAATGCATTGAGTGGTGCACGTCTTCGAGTGGAAGGCTCAGATCCTCTGGGCTCCCAGACCCGGTTCTCGAACGATCCACGCCCGCCAGACCTGCTTCCGCATTGTCCATGAAGCCGGCGCCAAATGCAAACGCTCAAGCCCCACCCCAGACATTCCACGTTAGAGTCTCTGGGGCTGGGGCCCAGGAATCTGCATTTTTAGCCAGTCCTTCTCCCAACTACCTGCCTGCCCAGAGGGTGCTAGTAGCTCCCAAAGCTTGAGAATCGCTGCTCGAAGCCTCTACATCCTCTGAAGACTTCTGGAACCTGATGGATCCCCTTAAATCAAATGTCTCCATAATGATCATGAAAAATAGAGCCATGGGCTGCATGAGGTGGGGAGCGGGGCTCTGCCAACGGCGGGATTTGGGACGTGGGTTTAATGGGCTGCTGTGGGGCGAGTGGAGGAAGGCAGGGTAAAGAAGACCGTCATCCCAGGGGCCAGGATTTTCAAGACCGGATTCTGTTTGAAAGGATGGAGAGAGGGAGGCATTGCTTCCTGAGAACTGCAGGTGGTTTTAAATCAGTCAAGTGGCTCTCGGTGTCACGCCCGGTGACCACTAAACATTCCCTGCTGTGAATGGTGCTGTTTGTGAAACAGGGTTGACACGACGCTTCTGAAAGGAACTCTTGCATATTTTAATGAATAGTACCAATGTACTATTCATTATTTGTATTAGTAATTCGTTATTCATATTTTAATATCTCCAGTGCTACAATGACTTGTTCAACTATTTGGCCCCGATTTTCCTTTTTAAAATTTATTTTTCTAATACCGGTGTTCAGCTTCAGAGTTGGGTCTCCCTTAGGCTTAGGTGTCTGTGATTCTGCAAATTCTCGTGAAAGAGAAAATGTGTAGAGTTTGAGACACCCAGATTTTGTTACTGGAGCTATGGAAAGTGTCACATTTTGTGGTGCCAGACTTCATTTGGCTGGAAGGACAAAGCACGAGCTAAGGCCAATTGCTTGTCACCATCATCATCACATTTATGGAACATTTACTCTGTTCCAGGCACTGAGCATCACCATAGTGTCTAGTCCTCATAGCAACTCTATCAGCGGTGTGTTCAATTATCCCCATTTTGCAGATAAGAAAACCAAGGCCCAGAAAGATTAAGTAAATACTCAAGGTCCACCCACAGCCAGTGTGTGGCAGACCCAGTGTACAAAATCAGGCATCCCCATTCCTGAGTCTGAATTCCTAACTCTTGTGCTATTCTGCTTGACAAAATGTGCAAAAGATGCAAGGCAAACAAGTGTATATCTTTAAGCATGTAGACAACACCAAGGTTAGTTATTTTTAAATAACATTCAAATCCATGAACAGCTTTTTGATAGTGTTTGGAGCAACTAATAAAATATATCAAGCAAAGAAAAGTCGTGGATGCATCCACGCTCCCTGGAGAAGTATTGTGTTGGAGAATCAACGGCCACCCCAGAGCGAAAGGCACTTTTTACATCCCAAAGGAAGATCCCCTCTCAGGGAGACATCGATGGCTCTTTTAGCAGCATCCATTCACCTGCTCCCAAAGGCGAGATGTTTTGTGATTTTGAGAGTCCTGGCTAATACCCGCAATGCATGGCAGTCACGTCACATAGGGCATGGAGACCCCATTCCCAGTTCCAGAGGCGAACCTCACCCCAACTGGCCTAAACAATCGGAAAATCCTACTTTTAAACATGATTGTTTCCGAGGAGGGCACGTGACCCGAGTTGGCTCCATCAGAGTGAAACCTAGAATTTGGTAATTGAGATAAAGGAGCTCTCTCTTTTCTTCAGGAAGATGTGACGTGTGGAACTGTCCCAGACGTTTTGTCCCTGTGACCAAAGTGAAACTGAAAACCAACCCGCCATGTGGAAGAAGGCAGAACTAAGAGAACTGCAGAGAAATGAAGTCAGTACCCCGATCAAGCTGTCCCCGAAACTAGATATTGACTCATTTTTATTTACACGAATCAACAGATTCCTGTGACGGTCCACTTTATTTTAAGCCAGGGTTCTGTTTCTTGTAACTGAACTCATTCTAGCTGGTACATGGAGTTTTATTTCTGCATTTTAAATACAAGGGGTCCCAATGGGGATCCGCTCATCATGAGCCCACCTCAACACGGACGCGGCTCTCAGGCTCAATCTCAAAAAACAGAGAAACAAGCCAAGGTCTAATCACACACCACGTTAATGAGAAATGAGTTCTTTACCTAAACTGTTACGGAAACGCTGGGGAGAGAATTTACATAACACATAAAAAAGCAAAAATTTAGTAAGATTCTTTGTCACCCCCCATCCCCACAAGACCTCTGGGATGACACCTGTGTCACCTTTCCTTTTCTTCTCATCCCCAAAGCCTCTAACATCTCCTCAGTGATTCCACTCTCACCCTCCATTATTGTTTGACTCTGCATCAAACAAACAAATTAAAAATAGCAACAATTCAAAAATGGTCCTCTTCTGTCCTTCCAGCCTGTTCCCAACCTCAGCCTAAGGCTGTTCTTAGAGGCTGATTCAGACGCTGAATTTCCTCCATATTATCTACCGTGTTCTAGAAATACACGAGGTATGTCGTGCTCTTGTGCTCTCCTCTCATCTTTGCAGCCACTCCTGCAAGGAAGAGGACAAATCATTGCCTCGTTAAATAACACTTGAGATTTACCAGCCTTACCTTCTGAGTGATGTCAAGAATAACACATCTTTTTATAATCATCTAAAACCACCTTGGGATTTTAATTCCTTTAAGTTAGACAACCTCTTCCAGTTCAAACATGTGTTTGAAGCAGTCAGGGATAAAGAAGCATGTATTGCTTCTCACTGTGCGTCAGGCATCGTGCTAGGTGCTAAGAGCCCACATGTGAATGAGACACAGGCACTCACACCCTATTACAAGAAGTGAGCATACAATTTTCTTGTTTTGTGGTGTGTCTGTCTGACTTTGATATAAGTTAGGAGTTAGGAAGTGTTCCCTACTCTTCTATTTTTTAGAAGAGTTTGGGAAAGATTGGTGTTCATTCTTCTCTAAATGTTTGATAGAATTCACCAGGAAAATCATCTGGCTCTGGACTTCCTTGGTTGAGAGGTTTTTGATTATCGATTCAATCTCTCACCTTGTTATAAGTCTATTCAGATTTTCTATTTCTTCTCGAGTTGGTTTTTGTAGTTTGGGTGTTTCTAGGAATTTGATCACTTCATGTAGGTTATATAATTTGTTGGCATTCAATTGTTCATAGTAAGAGATGGGTACACGAACCCTTCCCTGCTGTGGAAGATAAATAGCAAATTATAGCCTGGCAAGAGTGTAACGGAAGCATGAAGGAACGGAGGCTTAGTCTGGGTTTGGATGTGGAGAGATGAAAAAGATTCACAGGACAGCTGACATTCATTGAGTGTGCTGAGTAGGGGTTGATTAGGTGAAGATGTGGGGGTCAGGCGTTTCAGGTAGGGAAAGAGTATGAGCAAAGGCAGAGACGCATAAAAACTCCAGGCGTGTTCTGAGACCATGAGCGGGGAAGAACATCAAAGGGATTTTGTGGACCAGCTAAAAACGAGACTGGGGCAAGATTATCGAAGGTATTTATACCATGATAAAGATTTTGGGTTTTGTTCCTTGATTAATGAGAAATAGTCAGTAATTTTTAAACAGGACTCTAAGACTATGAGATCTGTGGATTTCGAGGAACGTGGTTGGGTGTCTGTACTGAGAATGGTTGGGTGGGGAGTGATGGCGGGGAAGCTAGGCCGTCGCTGTCGCTCATCATGAAAAATACCGAGGTAGCAATGAGGCCAGGTAGAAAGGAGACCCCTCTCAGGCTGTGTCCCTGAGACTCCGAGTGGTGGGGTCAGCGGGGCACACAGGACAGGCAGTGATGGAAGGGAGAGGAGAGAACTCAACGACGGGGTCAAGGCTTCCAGCCCGGGTTGTGCCGGTCCTGCAAGACCATGAGCAACGTCAACCTCTGAGACTTCCATTTGTGTATCTATGGAAGAAAGCTACAGACATGACTGTGTTTGTGTTGTCACGCTAATTATAAAAGCTTTAAGGGAAAAAAAAAAATCCCAAAAGGAATAAAGATTTTTCTGAAACGCATTCTCGTTTAAAGGAGGCTGGGTGCGAATGGAAAAACCTTGACATTTAATTGATTTCAGTGATCGTAATGACATTGCGTTTTCATCCAGGCTGCGCAGTGGGGCTTTGAAACCATGGAAAATTGACAGACAGGCCCTTGTTAGGGAAAAAAAAATGGTTCCTAGTTTCAGGGATGAATATTTTTCTTTTCATAGGAAAAAAAAAATACCCCATCATTTCTAACGTCTGAATGACACTTCGTCTTACTTCTTTTCATTAGTAGATGTAACCTAAGATTTTTCAGATAATAAAAAGAAGTTCGAGAAGTGTGTATGACACATTTAAAAATACTAATATCTGAAAATATCTTGTTTTTTGGATTTGACTCATGAACCAAGTAAATTTCTTTTACAATTATAAAAAGTCAAAACGAAAATGAAAACCAATTCTTTAAAATCTAGAGCAGAATGGAACGAATGAACCTAACTGTGTTGGCTCAGTGACTTAACCACACACAAGTGACTTCCAACACAATGATTTGACTGTATATCCTTTGTGGGAAATACCCTGAGGACAAAAAAGAACTATTAAAATAAAAAAAGAAAAAACATTCTCATTAATCATTCTATCAGCAATACTATCGGTATTATTATTTCAAAACATAGGTTGCAAAGTAAACAAATTGTTAAATTAATGTGGTTAGCAACCAAGATTTTCAGCCTAAGAGAAAAGCTATGAAAATACAAAATCAACTAAGTGAATGAAGCCTTGTAACCCTACAACTGAATTGGGAGTGAACTCATGATGCATTTTCTCTCTAAAAATGCTGTGCTTCCCAGCTTTGGTTATTGCAAACACCAACGAAACAATGACCAACCCAGTAACAGCCCAGATTGGGTCTCTAAGAACAATTTCAAAGCAAAAGGAATCAGAGCTCCTTGGGGAAATGGCTGATTCCAGGACTGGGGCAGGAAACGTACAAGGTGATCCTTGGACATCTTGCTACATCAGAAGCAAGGAGGCCATCGAAGACCCACGGTTGTGTCCGAAGGACCCAGATACCAACCCTCTGGCTCCCACTGGCTAAAGATGGAGACTCCACGAGCAGCTAAAAGAATAATAATGTTACCGAAAACTCGGCACTTGTCCGTGAAGCTGGATCAGAAGAAAGAGGACAAGTGTTTTGGGGAGGAGGAAAGAGAATTTTTATTACTTTGTCAACAAAGGAGGAAAAATGGTAGATCTTCTCGTCTCAAGATCCAAATTTCCTGAACATAAGCAAAAATGCAGAGCTTTTAAAGGGAGGGCCCCTCAGTCCCAGGCTATTGAGGTTAACTATTCTAATTGTCCCATCTCTGCCAAAAACAAAGCCGTGAGCTCCGCCAGCTGGGTCTGGCACCGCCTGGGATGGTTTAAAGAGACAGAAAATCTTTTTTTTCTCCTTCAGGCCATTCCCTCTGTCACATAGTCCCCACTCTCAATTTTATGCTTCCGTATCTATGGGAGAAGGGGAGACTACCCTGCTGCAATAACTGTGATGTAGTCCATGAGTTTATGATGATCCCAAACACAAAACAAAACTCAGTGGGGAGGATATTAAAGAACCCGCTCATCATTTTGAAAATTGGCAAATAAAAGAATCAAACATTTCTCTTGCCTCCCTGTAGGTACTGATGCAGAAAAGCTTTCTCGATAGTGGTAGTCTAACAAATCACTGAAGGAGAGGTGAAAGGAGAATAGCAGCGCTTTGCAGATGCCTGAGGAGGTGACTGACAGTGACAGCTCCCGTCTAGGCAGCGGTCACCAGTGGCGCTCACACGCCTTGGGGAGAGACAGCCAGACGTGACGTGCCTTCTGGCGGAACAGCACAACCACCTGTGAACTGCTCTCGCCAAAAACCCAAACCCGAATCAGCTCGAAACTCTAAATCTACTGACCAGTTTACAGGAAATACAAAGGATGGAGCAACACGTTAAAAGACGCCACAAGGATATCATCAACAGAACCCCGATTGGGAGAAACTCTACAGAGAAAATGATCCAGTTTTTTTTCAATAAATAAATTGCCAGGGAAATTTTTTAAAAAAGGGAGGGAGAATCTATAGATCCAGGAGACTAAGGGGACATATGAACCAAAGGCAAATGCACCGTGTCTAAGAGAAGGGCGATTTGCACATCTTCTTCAGAGAAATGTCTGTTCAAGTCGTTTGCCCATTTTTGAATTGGGTTGTTTGGTTTTCACTGTTGTTGCTGAATTGTAGGACTTCTCTATATACTCTGGATACTAATCCCTTTATCGGATACATGGAATTGCAAATAGTTTCTCCTCTTCTATAGGTTTGCTCTTCCACTCTGTTGAGAGTGTTCTTTGATGCACCGAAGTGTTTAATTTTTGTGAAGTTCAATTTGTCTATTATTTCATATGTTGCCTATGCCACGTACCTTCTGAATCTTTCTCTTCTCTCTGCCCACCACCTCCATACGGTCCAGGCCACCACCGTATTTTTCCTGGGCCCCTGCGATGGCCTTTTAACTGAAGCCTTTGCTTGAAACTTTTTTGTGTATCCCCATCACCCTCAGGACAAAACTCAAACTCTTCGCCTTGTGAATCTTTGCACACCTCTGTCTCCGCAATGCACAGGGCGCCCGGCATGTAGTAGGTGCTCAATAATAGTTGCCGTGAAATTACATGGTGGCTTGAGGATGTGTGATTAGTCTTCATATCTAAAGGTACCTCCCTCACCAAGCTCCAGCGTCTCTAAACCCAACATTAGACATGCGTTTCTGACCCCAGCCCGTAATTCCACGCATCCACTTTTAAAATCGTTGTAATAAAGAAACAAAGATTATGGGAACCAAAGACATATGTTTGAGTCTGCGGGCTGCTACTTACCAGCTGTGCGACTCAACTAAACTCTCTCGACCTTTGTTTCCTCCTTTGTAAACTGGGGACGAGGAAGCTAATTTTGCAAGGATATTGTATGACCTAGGGGTTATTTTTGTGAAGTGTCCATATCGTCTCTGTTTAAAACCTAATAGACACTCTAGGAATGGCTGTTCATTGGATGATTAATCACTACAAAAATAATAAATGAGATAAATGAGAAATGGGAGCATTCAAAGAAAAGACTTTGATGGAAACTCTTGAGTATGGTCAGACGTGACTACCGTGTGTAAGATCAACTCTTCTACCATGGGAGCCTCTTTGGAGGGGTGCCCCTTGCTTTCCCTAAAAGGATATCTTCATCCTCCACTGAGTTCATGTAAAACAAAAGAAGAAACATAGGTAGTGCCCAAATATTTCTGTGATAATCAACCTGTAGTCAGCTAGTGCCGTGATAATACTGTATAGCATCTCCCAGACTTGAGTGTTTTACAACAAACAACATTCATTTCTCTCCCATGGGTCTGCGCAGAAGTGATTTGCGCCAATACTGACACGTTATTATAATATTAATGAAAGTCCAAACTATGAAGATTTCCATAATTTTTACTCAATGTCCTTCGTCGGGTCCAGGATCCCACGTTCAAATGACTCCTCATGCTTCCTTTGGCTTCTCTTGGCTGTGACAATTTCAGACTTTCTTTGTTTTCGATGACTTTGGCTGTTTCGAGGAGCACTGGTCAGGTATTTTGCAGAACTAGCCGTCAACTGGGATTGGTCCCATGTTTTTCTCAAGGTGGGTTTTTAAGAGGGAGACCACAAAGAGAAAGTGCCATACTCATCGCATCAAGGTTACACAACATGACGTGACTTAACTGTGATCACCTGGCTGAGGTAGTGTTTGTGGGTAAAGTTCCTCTTCCTCCCTTGGCCCTGCCCTCCACGCGCCCCCTTTGGAGGGAATTCGCTACGCACGGCCCACGCTTAGGGAGTGGGGAGTTAAGCTCCACCTCCTTAAGGGTGGAATATATACACATATTTTTTTTTATTCTTCTGCCTAGGAGACTTATCTATTCTATATTTATTTCACTTATTTACATCAGTATGGACTCATGAATATTTGTTTTACACTTTGGGTTATAATCCAACACAACTTTATTTTCTTGCTTAAATTGTTCCAGCTTTGACCCTTGGGAGCTCAAATAAGACAACATCATTGTGTGTGTGTGTGTGTGTGTGTGGGTGTGTGAGTTGTTTTGTTTGAGCTCTTCCTTACTTTCTGGCACTGCAAGATCCTCCGGGCTCATCTTGCAGATTTTCTATCCCAGTCCTAGAATCGACCATTTCTCCAGAGATTCCTGGTTCCATTCTTGAAGAATGGCACTAAAAACTAAGCTCTGGGCTGGGCATGGTGGCTCACGCCTGTAATCCTAGCTCTCTGGGAGGCCGAGGCGGGCGGATTGTTTGAGCTCAGGAGTTCAAGACCAGCCTGAGCAAGAGCGAGACCCCGTCTCTACCAAAAATAGAAAGAAATTAATTGGACAGCTAAA
>CAUYSK010072306.1:0-15753 GCA_963575035.1 Avahi laniger | reverse complement strand
AATTAATGCATTTAGTGACCATAACTGATAAAAATATGTGCTCAATAATTTGAATTTAATTTTTCAGGCAACTTTTCACTGATGTCATTTGCTTGATTACAGTTCCTGGTCTTTGGCCCTTTTCTCTCTTTCCCACCTTAGGCATCAATATATACCTATTCAGTCACATTTTATATTTGAATTATACAGTGACAATTCTTACACTGAGTCATTAAGCATTTAGAAGGAAATTGTGTGATGTAGAGATATAACCCTATTTCTTTGTTGTTGTTGTTATTGTTGTTTATTTCAGAATATTATGGAGGTAGAAACATTTTGGTTACATGTAATGCATTTGTCTCGCCCAAGCCAGGGCTACACACGTGTACTTCCCCCACACAGAGTGCTCCACTTCCATTTGGTGTGGGTTTGCCCTCCCCGCCCCCCACTTCATCTTCTAATAACTGATGCTGGGCTCTCTGGAAGGAAGCCCTTTATTTAACTATTAGACTTTCTTGACTTTAGAGCATAATCGTGTTACCATTGTTTGTCTCTGCCTTGTGTGACATTAAAGAGTTTGTTAACCCAGAAATGTTTGCTCCAAAGCAGTTGCCACAGTGGGGAAGTTTTGATCTAGATAAAATTATTTATGGGGCACATTAGAAAAGAAGGGATCCTGAATGCCTCAGAAACAATGGGATGCATTTTTTATTGATATCTAGAGGCTTCTAAAAGATTGACTAATTCCAGAATTGCCTCCATGAAAGACTCTTTACTAAAGGCAAGTAATACATATATAAAGCTTAAGCAACAAATTGAAGACGAAAATAAAAAGAATTATGTGGTACTGACATGTCTCCAACTGGTTCCTTCCTTTATCCTCCTCTACCTAATTCCTAATCCACTAACTCACTTGTTCAACTGTGTTCTTGCCCTATTAGGATCCAGTGAAGTACATAAATGAATGATGACAGCAGGATGGGATAAGCCCGAGGAAATTATTGCCAACCCTTCAAGAGCTTCTTCTGGAAACATCCCAAAAGATACCAAAAACAGCTGAAAAACTTTTAGAAGCTTCCCCACTGTCTTCCCACAATGATAGATCTTGAGTGATCTATCATTCAATCATGTAAACAGAAAGAAGGTGAATCAGTTTCTGATTTCAGCGCTAGATTGGAAATCTCATTTCTTTTTTTTTTTTTTGAGACAGAGTCTCACTGTGTTGCCCGGGCTAGAGTGCCATGGCATCATTCTAACTCACAGCAACCTCAAACTCCTGAGCTCAAACAATCTGCCCGCCTCGGCCTCCCAGAGTGCTAGGATTACAGGTGTGAGCCACCACGCCAGGCCGGAAATCTCATTTCTTAATCGTTCTGATCTTAAAATATGGCAAGGAATATTTACTGCTGAAATTGAAATGGCTGTTACAGTTTTATTCACTAATGGTCTCTGACCAGAGCTTGGTGACCTGTTTATAAAAAAATAAAACAAAACAGAAGTTAGGAAGTCATAGACATGGCTGAATTGGTCACTAAAGGTGAACATTTTGATAGAATTTAGAACAACAAATACAAAAATCAAATGCTGAGAGAAAAGAATCAAAAGGCTAATTCGCCGATGTCTTTACAGCTACAATGGCTGCAGGAATAAGGAACAAGAGCATCTCTTCATGCATATTATAACTCAAAATTGAGAAGTCCTAAAAAACGACACTCTGTAGCTCGAGGTGTCTGCCACTACTGTAAACAGTCAAGCCAATGGAAAAATTATTGTCTCCTCTTGCACCAGTCCTCTCACAGACCTAACCCTTTTGGCCCCAACTGTTTCCCATTAGAAAAAATTCCCAGGGGTTTAACTCTTAAGACAACATTGAACACTGATGTAGCTCCAAGTGATTCTCTGGTAAGTTACTTCCTGTAACACACTTAGATAAACAGGGGAAACTAAGATTAATATAAGTGGGAAGCCACGTTTAGTTTTGGTGGATACTGGAGACCTTGTCCTCTGTAAGTGGCATCCGAATAAATCCACAAATCTCTTGGAGTAGAGAAAATACTTCTGTGGTGGGGTTTTCAAATCAAGTTCAGAGTATCCCCGTGTCTGAACCAGTACAAATGACACTTGGAACATGCTCAGAAAAGCATGCCTTATTATGTGACATCATTCCAGTAAGTTTACTGCTGAAATTGAAATGGCTGTTACAGCCTTATTCACTAATGGTCTCTGACCAGAGCTTGGTGACCTGTTTATAAAAAAAATAAAACAGAAGTTAGGAAGTCATAGACATGGCTGAATTGGTCACTAAAGGTGAACATTTTGATAGAATTTTAATTGAGAAGAAAAGAAATTTCTTTATAAATTTATAAATTGAGAAGAAAGAAAGTTCTCTTTGGTGGGAGAAATAATCCTAGAGTTTCCTGACCTACCTAAACCTGAACTGCTCTGTTCCCTGCAAGAAGGAATTGATAACATTGAAACCTAAACTTACATTTGACATTGAAAAGGATGCTGATCTATTTCTGAATCATGAAATTTTACTGATTGTCTTGAACATGGACAATTCAGCCTGTACATTGCAACTTGTAGCCAATGATTGTAACTTCTGTATGTACCCTCCAATGAAAAAGGACAAATCCAGTTTGAGGAATACCCCTCCTTTCTTCTAAACTCTCCTATAAAAGCCTTTCAACTTGTAACAGACTCTGGAACACTGGTAACTTTGCTGGTGTATCTTCCCACATTGATCCTCACATTTGGCTTTCAATAAACCTTTATCAAATTATTTCTCTCTCAATGGCCTTAAATTCAATTGACATTTTATTGCAGCAAGAAGTGTTCAGGGTGACCCTACTGGACCACTCAGCATCAGCTTCCAATCTTCATGCAGATATTAGCAATGAACCCATTGTGTTCATTGAATTTGTCATAGTCTGCTCAGGATGCAATAATGAAATATCATAGACTGGGTGGCTTATACAACAGAAATTTATTTCGCACAGTTCTGGAAGCTGAAAAGTCCAGGATCAATGTGCTGGCTGTTTTGGTGTCTGGTAAGGGCTTTCTTCCTGGCTTGCAGATGGTCACCTTCTCATACCCTCAGATGGTCCCTCCTTGGTTCCTGCATGTGGTGGGAGGAGGGGAGAGATTGTCCTCTTCTTATAAAGCCAGTGATCTCCCCATGATCTCCCCTACCCTAAAGACCTAATATAGCTCTAATTACCTCCCAAAGACTCTATCTCCAAATACTATCACAATGGGAGTTAGGGCACCAACATGTGGATTGGAGGGGAGACAGACAAGGCAAGGTTGTGATTGATCATAGTCAAAGACTCAGGACAAGAGTTCATGGTGGAAATCTGGAGTAGGGGAATAGGAGAGGAACCAAGAGGTAAGCTGTCTTCCCCAAGGGGTTGAGACAGGAGGCAGCTGCCTACTGGGGAAAGCAATAATCTCCATTAACTATGAGAAATGTACAGGTAGTGGTAACCTTTGCCAGATTTTCCTTTAGGCTTGGGAGTGTAGGTTGTAGGTTGTGGCAGAGAGCCAACAGTATACCAGGATCACAACCCACGTGTGTAATTTGAAGGTGTTTTAGTCTGTTTAGTGTTGCTATAATGGAATACCTGAGGCTGCGTTATTTATAAGGAAAAGGTGTTTATTTGGCCCATGGTTCTGCAGGCTACATAAGAAGCATGGTGCCAACATCTGCTCAGCTTCTGCTGAAGGCTTCAGGCTGCTTCTACTCATAATGGAAGGCAAGAGGAGCTGACGTGTGCAGAGATCATATAACAACAGAGGAATCAAGAGAGAGGGGAAAGGGCCAGATGCTTTAATAGCCACCTCTCCTGGCAATTAATAGTGAGAACTCACTCACCTCTGGCAGGAAGGACATTAATCTATTCATAAGGGATCTGCTCCCATGACGCAAGCACCTCCCATTAAGCCTCACTTCCAACAATGGGGATCAGATTTCAACATGCGATTTGGAGGTGTCAAACAAATCAAATGGTAGCAGAAGACATCAGTGGGCCTGGCAGCTTTACTTGCAATTTTTTTTTGAGTCAAGGGCTGTGTGGGTGCTGTCATTGTGGATCCTGTGCTCTGATATCGAGATATAAAGTTGACTTTTTAATATTGACATGTATTTAGCAAACTTTAATACTATTTATCCACTTTGCAATTTATTTGTGGATTCTTTTAGATTTGTAAAGCACATAAACATAAATTTTTATGCCTTACTCACCTATTTCACTGTCCAGAATTTCCAGTATGATAAATAGTATCTGAATATAGCAAATATCCTTCAATTATTCCCAACATGAAACACTAAACATTTCACCAATATGTCTAAAGGAAGTTGTCTTCTAGCTCTAGTTTTTGTCAAAAGTCTTTTATTCATCAATTGAACTAATCATTGGTTGATTTTTGGTTTTTATTATCGATCTAACAAAAGCTAAAAAGTTCCTTTTAATCATGGGCTTATTTGAATTGCAGCTTTTAGATGTGATGTCTTTATATATATGTCTATGTATTTTCTAATTTCCACTTGAGGTAAGTTATTTTATTTTTGTTTTTTGAGTTCATCTCTAACACAGGTATGACTAACCCCATCTTATAATTAGAGAACTGAGAGATAGAACTTTAGGACTTTGGTCCATCCTGGACTGCCTGAAGAACTCCTCCTCCTTGGCATATTCTTCCCTCCCTCCATGGAAAGTACTCTCCAGCGGGGCTTGCTCTCTAATCCACCATGTTACTGGCTTGCTTGGTGTGTGAACCTGTCAAGAAAAGGGATCTCTTTGTTGTTCATTCACTGTACCCTGACATAGGCAATGTAGGCTTGACTCCATGGTTGGCTTTAATTGGGTCGACACATTTTGGTGAATCTGAAGCATGCTTCAGATGCACACAGTTTAAGTCCTAATTGAATGACTTCCTGCACACTGAGGATTTCTAACATAACATGTTCCTATCAACAATTGCCTTAGTTATATATTTTGTGTCCATGAGAACACAAGCTACATACAGCCACAAATCACATTTCTTTTTCTCATGTAACCAGTGGGGACTATGGCATGGAACTGGTTGGTTTTTGGACCCCAGTTCACTGATGCTCATTTTTTAATTTCTGGGAGCCTGCAGTCCAGGCTTACATGAAGGAATTGAAGAAATCATCACAAGATGTGTGTGTGTGTGTGTGTGTGTGTGTGTGTGTGAAGGTGGGTTCAAGACCCCCTGGGCCCGTTCTGAGAGCGTCTCAGGCCTACATCCGTCTGCCTGGAGACCCAAAATAGCCTGCCAGGCCCTAGAGGTGAGCAGTCCAGAGACCTGGAAGTTAAGGAAGCATTTATCAAGTGTCTATGGTACAACTCTGGCCCAGGAGTCAGGCCAAGGTTTCACTGAGTCTCAGTGGCCTGTGGGTTTTGGGCCTGATCCTCACCCCCCTACAGCACAGACTCAGCTGAGGTAGGTTATACAAAAATTATGCATTTATTTCCTGAAGCCCCTTAGGATGAGGTCAGGGGTAGCATGTGTCCTTCTGGCCTAGGAGAACATCAGTCCGTGCTCGGTGGATGGCTCCAGGTCTTTCTCCTCATGGACTTTTAGGGGCTTGGGACTGGCCTGTGGGAGGTCAGGGTTCAGAGTGAGGGTCTCTACCCATCCCCATGCCCACACCATCCCCTCCCATCCCCCAACACCTTGGCTGTGTCCCCCGTAGGAACATCCTTCCCCACAGACCATCCTCTAAGAACTCCCCGTACCCCTCTTGTCCTCCCACCCCCAGCCCCCTTCAGGAGCTGTCTCTGCTCCCTGTCACCCAGTTCCGGGGCTCACCCCCTCTCCTGGGTCAGCCCCTTCCTCTTGCATGCCGTGGGCTTGAGCAGGGGCCTGCACCCTGTGCTTTTCCAGCTCTTCCTTCAGTCTGGATGGTAAAGGGCGGGAGTGGGGAGGAAGAGGGGAAAGGGGTGAGGGACAAGAGGTTGTGAAGAGACACAAAGACAGAGGCAGAGAAGAGAGGAGAGACATGCTCAGGCACGTTCCTGGGGAGGGTTGAGGGGAGCTGGGGCTCCATACCGACCTCTGCCGCTTCTGCTGCAGCTCGTGGCACTTCTGCTGCAGCTGCTGGTGGTGCTGGGCAGCAGCTGCCAGGAGATCCTCAGCCTTCCTGTTCTCCTCCTGGAACAGCTGCCTGGGTTGTGGGGGGCAGTGGGGGATGGTCAGCACCCATCTCTACCTCTTCCCACCCCTTCCACCTCCACATCTTACACTGCTGCTGCAGCCTCCTGGCTGCGAAGGAAGAGCCCTTCAGTGATGGTAGAGGGACTCTCGGTCCCACACAGGGAGCACAGTTGATGCTTCACATCCTCCAGCTTTGCTTCAACCAGCTTTTCTGTAGCAGGAAGGGGCAGGTGAGCAGGTGAGGGCAGGTGAGGTCAGATAAGGGCCATCCATCTTCCCTGGCCTCACCTTCCTTGAGCAGCTGCTCCTTGCTGCTGTCCAGGGCACAAATCTCCCTTGCCAGCTGTTCCGGCTTCTGAGGGGGCAGAAAGGAGGCCTGTCATCTCCTGGCCCTCTCCTCTATGCCTCAAAAAGCCTACCAGTCTTTCACTTGCTCACCATGCCTCACTTCCTACTACTCTGCCTCTATATGCACAATAGCCACAGTCCAGCCTCAAGGCCTTTACACTGGTCACTGCCTCCCCTTGGACCTCTGTCAGCTGACATGCCCACAGTGCTATGGTGAAGAGGCTCATGTGATTGTTCTTTACAACAGAGAAACCTGTGAACACCATAAATCTGGGCTGTTATCTGGAGAATTGGTTACCAGCACAGCACTGCAGCTCTTCCCTTCTCCTTCCTCCTGCTGGGGCCTCCTCACTAACCCCTTCCCTACTAACACTAAATCTCCAGCTATATTGTTGTTTGGTGCCTGGCATCCCCCAGGGGCAATCAATGGTTGCCTTGGACCTCACTGTGTCCCCTGTGTGTGTGATAGTCACAGACACATCCGTGGTCATCCCCAATGGAGAACTCGACCTTAGTCTGATCAGGGATCCTCCTGACCACTGGGCAGATGCAGAGGGCAGCAGGAACGTGTGGGCAGGATCAGCAGTGAGGATGCTGGGTATCCGAAGATGGTGATAAGGTCAGGGTCATGCTGACCTTAGCACCACCATGGCTTGCTCAGCAACTGGGTGTGGCAGGTGAGAGGAAGAAGGCCCGGGGATGACTCCACAGTTTGGGCCTGGTGCTGCCAGCGAGGATGTGGAGGTGGGAGGAGTGGCTTTGAGGGACTCACGTGGAATTCCCAGAGATCCTTGTGCTGGCCCATCAGATCCTCCAGCTGTTCCTCGAAATCCAACCTGGGAGCCAACCACACAGGCATGAGGGGCTATGGGCTGAGACCTCACCTTCACAGTCTGGTCTAGGCCCGGGGTCTTCAGGCATAGACCTTTGGGGGCTTTGCCCATGCTCTCTACGCCAGTGGAGGCACTGTCACCACCTTGACCCTCAGAGGCTCAGCTCAGCCGGCCCCTCCTCTAACCCCCATTCCTGATATTACTACAACCCATCCTAACCCCCCAGGCATCAGGCACTGAGGTTTACCTCAGCCGCCTCTGTTTGTTCTTCTCTTTCTCAATCTGGGAGTTCAGGGCAGAAATTCTCTCCTTGCACTCCTGCAACACGGTGTGCTTCCTGGGAAGAGGCAAGGTAGCCTCAGCCATGTTCTGTTAAGGACTCCCCAGGAGGGGCTGGGATGGGGCTTCAGCCTCCTTTGCTCAGGGCTATTTTATCCATCTACATTAAGGTCTTTCTCTGTCACATGTGATAGGCAGGGGCTGACATGAGCACTTCCCCCTCAGGTTTAGAGAGAGCAGCATGGACGTGGTCCAGGGAAAATGCACACACACCTTCATATCACCTGAGTTTCTCAAACAGTTCCCACCTCAGTATGCGAGGGCTCAGGGCCTCTGGTAGAAGCATTAAGGAGGTAGAGAGACGGATAGAAAAATAGTTGTGTGGATGGAACGATAACGGATGGATAGAGAGAGAATGAACAGATGGTTGTCTCAATGCCTAAATGAACAGACAGATGAGTGAACAGCCAGCCAAGGAGCTAGATGTTAAAGAGTAAAAGGCACAGAATAAAGACCAACTGAAGAAATGTAATTGACAATGCAGCAAATGGTTATGCCACTGAGTGTTAACCTTAACACTACCACCTGCTGTTGGAGCCAAGAGGGGAAAAAATTCTCTGGCCTCTGCATTGTACAGAGGGAGAAAATGAGAGCTGCAGGCCTAAGAGTCAACTCCCTTACTCTCTCTGATCTACCAAAATGAAGGGGTAGGGCAGAGCCAGGCTCAACCGAAGCTCTTACCTCTGTGCCTCACTTTCTTTCTCCTGGTAGTGCAGCTGGAGGAGCCTCAGGGTCTCTGCAGGGAGAGCAACAGGTCCCTGTGAGAGCCCATCAAGGCACTGGGTTTGGGCAGAGGGAACAGGGCTGGGTCATGTCAGGTCCATGGACACCTAATTGGGCTTTGACATTTCCTGTGAGTCTGGTCAAAGCCACAGGAGGGATGTAAGCTGAGGCAGGTTTCAAAAGCCTCCAGTTGTCATTGGGAGAGGGGGCTTCTGCAGGTGGTAAAGGCAAAAGCCTAGAGATAGGGAGCTATAAATACCTTGTTTTTTGTTCAAGATCTCCTTCAGTCGTACTTTCTCTCCACGCACTGGAAACACAGTGACATGTTCATCATGAGACTACCCCACTGCACCTTCAGGGACAGGGCTTGTCCACAGTCACATGAGAGGTTGGGTACAGTCCTGCCCCCAACCCAAATATGGACCCCTTTAGGTGAGACAACCCTCCCCTTTCCTCTGGTGCCCATACTGCCTCTGAGCACCAAAGGGCCCTGTGTCTACAGAGGGTGGCTGTGAGGGCTCTGCAGGATGCTCACACTTTAACATGGAGTGGACAGAAAACACACACACTCATGGAGTGACATAAGGGCTGTGGAGAAACACATCAAGTAACAGGGGCTTGTGACTAGATGAGGGCAGGGTGCCTTCTTTAGATGAGATGATAGGGGAAGGCCTGTCTGAGGAGAGGACACTGGAGCTCAGAGCTGAATGATGACATGCGGTAAGAGGAACATATATTATCTGGGGAGCACAGGGAGCAGCCTGGCAAAGAGCCTGGCAAGGCAGGAGAGTGTTTGGAGGGTGTTTCCTGAACACTCTCACCAGCAGAGAGGAGAAGACATGAGACTGGAGAGGGAGAAGGATCCTTAGCCATGGCAAGGATGTCAAGTGTCTGGAATACAGGGTTGGAAGAGGCTTGAGACAGTGTGGGGATTTCTGGGTGACCCGTGGCTTGCTTACGTGAGTCCAGTTCCTTCTGCAGGGCCTCCCAGATGGTCCGAGCCTCTCCTAGCTCTGCATTTGCTTTTTTTTTTGCTTCACCAAAGAGCAGAAGGATAGACATTGTGTGAGTGCAGCCTCCAGCTGCACATTCCCTTGTAAACAGTGACATTTCACATTTGCCTTCAAGGTAACCTAGAGGGGTCCCGATTTTATGGAGCAGAGGCTTCCAGAGTCCAGGCCCTTTTTTCCAGGCTCAACTGGCAGTAGGGCCAGGTTTATGGGCATACAACTATGGCAGCTGCATGTAGATTCATGTAATTAGCTCTGCTGTTGCTGTCATTAATAGCCAGTAATTTTGGAACAAGGGGCCCTGTATTCTCATTTGGCAATGGACTCAGTAAACCATGGAGCTGGTCCTGGTTGGCAGCCAAGGCCCCTTTGCTCACCTTGCTGAGTCTCATTAATCCGGTTCATCAGGACCTCTACACGGGGCTCTAGGCTTCCCGCTGCAGGGAGGAAAGGAGGTTGAGTTGATGAGAAAGCAGAGGGAGGGTGGCTGCCAGCCCCGTGTCTCTGCTGCTTTCATTCAACACAGATCTGTTGAGCATCTGCTGTAAGCAGGTGCTGTGTGGGGCCCTCACGGGGCTCACTTTCTGAGTAAGTGAGACAAGGAACAAATAGAGATACTGAGTTAGGTTGTGGTAACCGTGGTCAAGAGAAATAAAGTGGGGCAATGGGTTAATGAGCAAAGGAGTGGGAAGTACTTCTTGGATATGGGAAGCTGTCATGAGGGCCCCAAATCAAGGGAGCAGGGCAGGCCCTGCAGCTCTCTGGGTGGGAGTGGGAAGCAGTCAGTGCAAAACCCCACCCTGAGGTGGGAACATAGCTGGGGCTGGCAGCAGCCTGGAGAGCAAGGAGGGTGCAGCAGGAGGTGGAAGGAAGGGAGGTGATGGTGACAGCTTTAGATCTAATGAAGTGCAGTGGAGCTGAACGGCCCACCAGCAAGGGGCTTGGGACAGGGTTTTGGGACAATGTTTTGTCTCCATACAGCCTTACGTTTCTTTAATTTTGAATCACAGGGCCCTATCTTTAGTTCAAAGAATTAAGTGTTAAAAGAAAGGGGAAGTGAAGGGGATAATTTCTCAAGTTTATAAATTGTGGGGCCTGGAATGGAACCAACATCTGCCTGACCCCAAACCTCAGGCTGAACCTCAGACACAGAGGAGACACATGACCTTTCTGCAGCTTTTTCACCATTTCCATTAAGTCTTCAATTTTCTGTGAGGACGTGTCTTGCCCTGTGGAAACAAAACTAAACATTTCAGAATCCAGTAGAGTGAGAGGCCAGAGAAAGGATCTCACAGCCCTGGCTGGGACTGAGGTGGGCTGCAGGCAGGTCTCCAGCCAGAGTGGTACCCCTGCTCCTTCTCCTGAGGTGGACAGGCACAAGATGAATCAGGCCCCTGCATGGTCAGCTTTTCCCTACAGGTGAAATGATACCAGATGTCGCCTTCATAGAACTCCTGGCGAGGGCAGGGTGAGCTCTCATTGCCAAGACTGTACAAAGTAAGGTCAAAGCTCCTGCTCTAATAATGCAGGAAAAAATGAGGTATAAAAAACTGGAAAAAGGAGACAAAAATCACTATAACTGGCAGATGATATAAACAATTAAAAAGTTCTGGAGACTCTTATACAAAACAACATAGACCAGTAAGAAAATGTAATAAGATGTCTAGTTAAAACATGCATAAATACAAATAACTTTCCTGTATATAATCAACACTGATTTTGAAGCCTCCTTGTAAAATAATATTTCATATCAGTTTTTATAGTTATTGGGAACTTTTTAAACCACCTAATGAGTTAGTAGATCTAGGAAATTACTATTCATGGCATTAACATCACAATAAAGATAACCAGACATCATGAGCCATCTCATGGACTAAGACTAGCACCTATTACAAACTCTTGCCAAGAAATGATGCTAATACTCATGAAAGCTCTGGATGTAAATACTAATTCAGAGGAAATACAGGGATAGAGCAACGTGTTACATGGCACATGGGGATGCAGTTAGCAATATCCAGACTGGGAAACTCCACAGAAAAAAACAACATAGTTTGTTTAACAAATAAGTTTTGAGGGGGAAAACAGAGAGAAAAAGAAGACTCTTATAGACTAAAAGGGCCTTAAGGGACACATGAACCAACCTCAATGGTCTCTCACTAGATTTTTTTTTTTTTTTGAGATAGGGTCTCTCTCCGTCTCCCAGACTACAGTGCAGTGGCATCATTGCAGTTCACTGCAACCTCAAATTCCTGGGCTCAAGTGATCCTCCTGCCTCAGCCTCCCAAGTAGCTGGGACTATAGGCACGTACCACCATGCCCATCTAACTTTTCTATTTTTTGTAGAGATAGGGTCTCACTCATGCTCAGGCTAGTCTTGAACTCCTGGCCTCAAGCAGTCCTCCCACCTAAGCCTCCCAAGGTGCTAGGATTATAGGCACGAGCCACTGTGCCCACCCTTGTCATTGGCTCTTGATTCAAACAGATGTACTGAAGAAAAACACTAATGACACAATCAGCAAAATTTGAAAATTGACTAGATATTTGATGAAGTAAAAGAATTATTGTTGTTATAGAGATGTGACAATGGTGTTACTTTTCTGAAGTGTACTTGTCTTCTAGAGATATGCCTGGAAATATTTATGGGTGACATTTTATGATGCTGGGGATGCTTTAAATTGCAATAGTGGAATGTGTGGCAGGGAGTAGGTGATGCTAAAGAATAAATAAGTTTGGGTTGGGTGTGCTGGCTCATAAATGTAATCCCAGCATTTTGGGAAGCCAGAGTAGGAGGACTGCTTGAGCCCAGGACTTTGATACCACCTTGGACAACACAGTAAGATTCCATCTCTACAAATCTATAGCTAATAATAATAAAACTAGTGGACCTGTTGTCCCAGCTACTTGGGACGCTGAGCCAGGAGGATCACTTGAGCCCAGAAGTTTAAGGATGCAGTGAATTATTATGACTGCACTGCACTCCAGCCCTGGCAACAGAGCAAGTCCCTGTCCCCTGCCAGCAAAAAAAAAAAAAAAAAAAGAATGAGCAAAATTGATTGAGAGCTGATCATTATTAAAGCTGCAAGATGGATTCATGGAATAATTATACTTTGTTCTCTACTTTTGTATATACTTAAGTTTTTCTGTAATAGAAAATTTTTAAAAATCTGCCAATCAAATCAATATAGAGAAGGTAAACTCATTTCTACAGAAAAGTGGAGAAAAGGAGAGATGTAACAAAAAATTACACAAATGGCCAATAAATATTTGAATATGTACTACACCTCAATCACAATTAAAGAAATGCAAATTAACATGTTGCACCTAGCAGACTGGTAAAGATTAAATCTGATAGTACCCAATGTTAACAACAATGTGTGGAAACTGGCACTTGTATCCACTGATAGAGACTGCAAAAACTGATGCAAGCTTTTAGAGGGCATTTTGGCTGCATTTTGAAGACAAAATTCTACCTCTAGGAATTTAACCATTAGATAACCTCAGTGAAGTAGGCAAAAGGCATGTTCAATGATGTTGAAACAATATTTGTCAAAGCAAAAGTAGGAAACAATTTGAATGCCCATCAGTAGAGGATTTATGGTTCATCCACACAACAGAATATTGCATAGCCATTGAAAAGGAGATAGACTCATATGTTAAAATTAAAAGATATTCTAGATATAATAAAAGGGAAAGAAAGTGCAAAATAATGTATTACAGAATCCCATGTAGCTTCAAAAACAGGTGAAACGTGTACCTGTCAGTTAACACATACATGTATACCATGTCTAGATATAATAATTTGCGGCCAGAATCACACACATAAAGAAACTGTTGACAGTGCTCACCTCTAGGTTAAGACTGGCTGGTTAGGGGATAGGAAGAAGGATGTTTACTTTTCACCACATATATTTCTGCATACTGTTACATATCCTTCAATTTACTATTAGAAGAAGATTTACAAAATCTTAAAACTCTTGATAGTCAATGAGAAAAACCAAATCTTCCATCTCAAGAAAAATGAGTGAAGCACATTGAAAGGAAACATGCAAAAGACTTATGATGGCCATGAAGCAACTGCAGGACTTTTTACCCACAGTAGTACACAGTGAATAGTCTCCCTCACACCAGCTCCCTGATTCCCCTCCCTTGATGAAACCACTGTAACCAGCTATCTGTGTGATTTTCTTAAAATAATTTAATTCATAGACTAGCCTATGTCTGCTTCCCCCACACCCACCATCCTTTTTCTGCAGACATGATGCTTCGTACCTCGATTTGTTTTCATTTGTCAATATATCCTTGGGATCTTTTCATGTCATATATGGAACTCCTTTATTCTTTTAAAAGGCTGCACCGTGGTCCACTGTATGGGATACTACAATTTTATTGTCCCCCCGCTGAAACAATAATTAGGTTGTTTCACTTGTTTTTGCTATTACAAGAATGCTGTGATGAACATTCCTTTATATTCATCTTTGTACACATGTGGGAGAATCTGTCAGATGAATTCTGAGAAGATTCATCCTTGGATCCAGTATATTAACAGCGGTCACACAGGAAAATTCCTGTGACCTGTGTTAAAAACAGTAAGGAAGACTGTACTCTCAATATTGCAATAGGTACATGTTTCACCTATTTTTGAAGCTACATGGGATTCTGTAATATGTCATTTTGTACTTTATTTACCTTTAATATATCTAGAATATCTTTTCATTTTAACACATGAATCTATCTCCTTTTCAATGGCTACACAATATTCTGTTGTGTGGATGAACCATAAATTATCTACTGATGGGCACTCAAATTATTTCCCACTTTTGTTTTGACAAATATTGTTTCAATGTTTATAGCCAATTCTATTGCAATGGGAGAGAGAACTTAGCTTAACTCCCAATATAACAAGACAAGTGAGAATTTATAGCCAATAGGCAGAGTGAGGAGTCAGTGGCTGGATAATCACTAAGGGAGGATATCAACGGTTGGGGCATTCACATTAAAGTGAATTAGCAGGATTCTTGCTAAGGTCAGGCCAAGGTCGAGCCTTAGTTGAGGAGAAGGCTCAGAAGAGCCTGACCAAAGTTTGGTCAAGAAGGGAGTCTTTGTCACACTTTTGATATCACCAAATTGCCTTCCAAAGAGATTGTACACTTACTATGAGCCCATAAATTTGTACAAGATGCCCATTTTTCCAGTTTTACCAGCCAGCTATATTTTCAAACGTGTTCATCTTTGTCAGCCAGATATGCAAAATTAGTGTTCCCTTACAAACTTTATGGTAGTAAATACCAAAAGTCTTAAATGGGGGCATCTCCTTTTCTAAGAATATATCCTATGGAAATAATTAAGGATGATGGATAAGATGTTCATCACTGCACTGATTATAATAGTAAAAAATTTGAAGCAGCCTAAAAATGCCTTAGAGGATTTGTTAAATAAATTACAGCATATCCACAGCATGAAATTATTTACAATCATTAAAAATCATGCACAAAATTTTATGAGGCCGTGCTCGGTGGCTCATGCCTGTAATCTTAGCACTCTGGAAGGCCAAGGTGGGAAGATTGCTTGAGCTCAGGAGTTTGAGATCAGCCTGAGCAAGAGCGAGACCCTGTCTCTACTAAAAATATAAAGAAATTAGTTGGACAACTAAAGATAGAAAAAATTAGCCAGGCATGGTGGCGCATGCCTGTAGTCCCAGCTACCCAGGAGGCTGAGGCAAGAGGATCGCTTGAGTCCAGGAGTTTGAGGTTGTTGTGAGCTAGGCTGACACCACGGCACTCTAGACCGAGCAACAGAGTGAGACTCTGTCTCAAAAAAAAACCAAAAACAAAAAAAAGAAAAACAAAATTTTATGAAATACCTCGTTTTGAGTTTATTAGGTTCTTTTACACCTCTTTTGGTCCCATCTTAAATCTTATACAAATTACTGCTCATAAATTTTTGCATTACAATTTTAAATTATTCAAGTAATTGAAAAATGTAGAAAAAAAGAGAATTAAAAGTGAACACCGGCCGGGTGCGGTGGCTCATGCCTGTAATCCTAGCTCTCTGAGAAGCCGAGGCGGGTGGATTGTTTGAGCTCAGGGGTTCGAAACCAGCCTGAGCAAGAGCAAGACCCCGTTTCTATTAAAAATAGAAAGAAATTAATTGGACAACTAAAAATATATAGAAAAAACTAGCCGAGCATGGTGGCGCATGCTTGTAGTCCCAGCTACTTGGGAGGCTGAGGCAGGAGGATCGCTTGAGCCCAGGAGTTTGAGGTTGCTGTGAGCTAAGATGACGCCACGGCACTCTAGCCTGGGCAACACAGTGAGACTCTGTCTCAAAAAAAAAAAAAAAAA
>CAUYSK010072305.1:0-15165 GCA_963575035.1 Avahi laniger | reverse complement strand
AGCAACCTCAAACTCCTGGGCTCAAGCGATCCTCCTGCCTCAGCCTCCCGAGTAGCTGGGACTATAGGCATGCGCCACCATGCCCGGCTAATTTTTTCTATGTATTTTTAGTTGTCCAGATAATTTCTTTCTATTTTTTTTAGTAGAGATGGGGTCTCGCTCTTGCTCAGGCTGGTCTTGAACTCCTGAGCTCAAACACTCCACCCGCCTCAGCCTCCCAGAGTGCTAGGATTACAGACATGAGCTACCGCGCCCGGCCGCATACTTTTTAATTTAAAAACAAAATCCAGAGCAATTACATTAATATCAAACAGAGTAGATGTCAGAGCAGTAATAGCAGCACAAAGACGGTCATTTTATAAATGGATGTTAAAAACCAAAAGTGTGTGCATCTAAAACAAAGCTTCAAAATACCTGAAACAACACTGATAAAACTTCAAGGAGTAGCAGAGAAATCCTTAAGTACAGTAATAGATTTCAATAACCTCCTCTCAATAATGGACAGAACAGATAGAAAATCAGGAAGGATACAGAAGACTGGAATAACACAACCAACTTGACCTCGTTGCCGTTTCCAGAGCACTCCACCAGCAATGGCAGAATACATGTTCATTCCAAGTGCACCTGAAACATTTGCAAAGATCAATCACATTCTGGGCCAAAAAATAAGTTTCAATAAATTTGAAACAATTCTAATCATACAAAGAATGCTCTCTGACCACAATAGAATTAAATTAGAAATCAATACCAGAATGATGTCTAAAAAGTCTCCAAATATTTGAAACCAAAATAAAATAATTCTAAACAACTTATGAGTGAAAGAAGAAATTTTTTAAATTACAAAGTATGTTGAATTGAAAGAAAATTAAAACACAACATAGCAAAATTTGTGGGATGCAACTAAAACAGTACTTAGAAGGAAATTTATGACCCTAAATGCCTATATTACACAGGAAAAATAGCCTGAAATCAATGATCTCAGCTTCAATCTTAAGAAAATAGAAAAAGAAGAATATATGGGTCCCAAAGTAAGCAAAAGTAAAGAAATATTAAAGATTAGAAAAAAAATCAATGAAATAGAAATCAGAAAAAGAGAGAGAAAATAAATGATACCAAATGCTGATTCTTTGAGGTCAATAAAATTCATAAACTGCTAATCATATTGAACAGAAGAGAGAGACAGAGAGAGAGAGAGACAGAGAGAGAGAGAGAGAGAGAGACCCAAATTACCAATATCAATCAGTACCAGGAACGAGAGAGGTGACATCACTACAGAGTCCACATGTAATTAAAAGATAATAAAGAACTAGTATGTATAACTCAATTCCTGTATATTCTGCAATTAGATGAAATGGACAAATTTTTTGAGAGGCATAAACTACTCTAGTTCACTCAAAAACAAACAGATAACCAGAATAACTCTGTATTTATTAAAGAGATTGAATTTCCATTTAAAAAGCAACCCCCCCGCCCACCAAAAGAAAACTCCAGGGTCAGACTACTGAACTGGTAAATTCTATAAGACATTTAAGGAGAAAATAACACTAATTCTGTGCAAACTCTTCTAGAAAATAGAATAAAAAGAAACACTTCTTAACTCATTTTTTTAAGGTCAGTGTTAGTTTAATGTAATAGCCAAAGATGTTACAAGAAAAGAAAAGCACAGACCAATAACCCTCATGAACACAGATGCACTGGCCAATGGAGCCAGCTTCTCTCCTTCCCATCTTTGTGATTCCTTCCTTTTGCTTTGCCTTTAATCATTCAGTCCACAAACATTTACTGATGTCTACTGTATGTCATGCCCAAGGCTGGGTGATGGAAGCACTGGGATGAATCAGACACAATCCTGCCCCAAAGAGTCACTGTCTGATTCAGTCACTGTCTGACAATTCCCAAAAGGTTTACAAGGTGCTATGACAGACGTAAAGCGACAAGGTGCGGTGGGGCTCAGAGAAGGGCCCCCCACCCAGCCTGGGCTACTTGGGAAGCTTTCTGCTTTGAGAAATTGTCAAAAAGAAAATGTAGATGAGGGTGCAAAGGCTATAAGGATGAAAAAGACAGCCTTGCTCTTTAGACGCCCATATCTTGGGGTAAGTGACAAAAGAAGAATCCACAGCAACACTGGGATTTGGGGCCCTGAGAGAGGGAAGCACAGGCCTGAGGATGCACACAGGAGGGCCACATGCTGAGGCTGGGGTGCCAGAAAGGCTTCCTGGAGGATACGACGTGCATACAGGCAGGGAGGTGAAGGATGAATTGTGGTTACCTGGGGAAAGTCTGTACTAGGGAGAAAGGAATTTACGTGCAAAGGCCTGTGTCAAGGAGGAAGAGCTTGGCACACTGGAGAAGCTCCGAGGGCCCCAGCGTGGCCAGGCCTGGAGCACTGATGCAGGGAGGGGAAGCTAATGGAGTGGGCAGGAGCGAGATTCCATTAGGGAGTGTGAAAAGCATCCCGTGGGCCACGGGGTACCTCTGAATGGAATGGTGGGGTGATTTTTCGTTTATGAAGACAGCCCTGGCAGAAGGGTAGTGAGGAGCTTGATGCAATTGTTGGGAAGAGAGACAGTGGTGCCTGAGCTGTAGAGGGGAACAGGATGTGAGAGCTGCGCCCCTGACGGGGAATACCGCGCTGCAGGCTGGGCTCAGACAGGGCTGCTCCTGAAGGGCAGGCAGAAGACCTCACATGCCACTGTTCTGTTGTCCTGGCATGCACCTCCTCGGAGCAAGCTTTAAGCTCCAAAATTTCTCAGAACTGAGGGTTTTTCCTCAACTTCTGTAAAACCATGGTTAGTACTTTTGCAAGACAGAGAAGGAGTCCAAGATTTTGATAGCTGAACACTGGTAAGTAGATTGTAAACCAAGCCCTGTGGGAGCAGAGGCAGGAGGAGGTGGGCTTCACAGCTTTGCTACATAAAAAGAGGTCTGGACCTCTGCAGCAACCCCCTGCTGGATCCAGGCATGACTCTGCCTTAGCCCAAGAATTCCAAGAATGCTGCAGATCTTCCTCTACTACTGAGAAATAGAAAGAAACAGGTTTATTGAGAGTCTGAGCTGAGATTCAAGCCCAGAACTGCCTGACTATGCCTGTGCAATATTGTGCATTCTTCAGAGTGATACTGTGGCTAGTTTTTTGAGAGTTTATTTTTAGAATCACTCTTGGACAGTTAAGAACATCTTCTATTAGTTATCTATAGCGCATAACAAATTACCCCAACATTTAGCAGCTTAAAACAACAAACATTTATTATCTTACAGATTCCATGGGAATCTGCGTGCAGCTTAGGCGCCTCTGAATCAAGGTCTCTCATGAAGTTGCAGTCAAGGCACTGGACAGGGCTGCGGTCTCATAAGAAGTCTCAGCGGGGATTGGGGGGAGGGTGGGATCTGCTTCCAAGTTCACTCATATGGTAGTTGGCAGGCCTCAGCCCCTTACATGGGCTTCTCTCTACAGGGCTTCCCCTAGGGAGGCAATCCCAAAAGAGAGCAAGAGAAAGAAAGAGTGCATGCTCCAAACAGAAGCCACAGTCTTTTTACAACCTAATCTTGGAAGGGACATCTCACCACTTCTACTGTATTCTATTTGTGAGAAGCAAGTCAGTAAGTCCAGCCCACACTTAAGGGGCAGGGGTGTGAATGCCAGTTGGCTGGGCTCCTTGGGAGCCATCTAGAGGCTGCTCATCTCAATCTAAAAAGTTTTAATAGCCAGGCTATCCTGGCTTCTCCCCAAATGGCAAGTTGTTTCCCCATCATCCAGGAGCTGGAGGATTTGGGAGCCTGCAGGGACACTTGGGCTGTGCCCACTCCTTCTTGCCTTTGTGTCTGAGGCATAGTCTCATTTGGAAAGGCCAGTGTGGTGAATGTATTTAGAGCCCCCAAGGGAGAGGGGTTGTTCTCAAATTGTGGCCACTGCTCCCCTCCCCATCCTTGAAGTTGATGTGATGTTTCCTGACAAGGAGGGGAAGCAGTGGCACCCCTCACTGCACCCCACACCCTGTCAGCCAGATTGCGTCGAGGTCCAGGTAAGGAACCATCAGCATGAACATCTTTAAACTTCCCCTTGCTTCTGATCTTCTTTCCTCAACTTTTCTTTTCTTCCTCCCCATACCATGTCTATAACCTCCAAAACACCTCCCAGAGTAGGTGCTCCCAGAGCTTGTTGACGGCGGTAGGAGGGAAAGAGAGCAAGTGTGCATGCAGGTCAGCACCACCACTCAGGGCAGTTCAAATCACATTCCGTGTACTCGGCGTCTATTCTGTGCTGGTGCAGAGCTTCCAGAGATGGATGAGATACGGACACTTGGCCTCAGCGGGCTCATAGTTTCAGGAAGGAGACAGAGGTGCAAACAGGCAATAATGAAACATTAGGATAAGCACCACAAATATTTGGACAATACACCCTTTCCACCACCCCACCACGGCTATCTTGGTTCATAAAGCATCATCTTTTGCTTGAACTATTACAGTAGCTTCCAAGCTGGTTTTCCTCCATTTATTCACCCACTCTGCTGCTGAGAGATCTTTCTGGAATGTAAATCCTACGAGGCCACCACCCTGTTTAAAGGCCTTCCCAACTGCTGTGGGGGGAAAGCCAAGCTCTTCAGTTGGTCCCCAAGGCCCTAGACACTGTCCATACCTCCAGCTTTACCTTAGCCCTCTCTGCTCACACTCCAGTCACACAACAGGCTCTGTGCTGGGGCAGGTACCTATGCAGGTGACCATGCTGTCCCCCTGCCTCCAGGAGCTAATTCATGTGACGACATCCATTAGAAACTTCTCCACATTGCCCTTCCCAGTCTGGGAAATTAGCCCCAGAGCCTCTTATAAACATTTCCCTCACATCTTTTGTGTCTCCTAATGAAATGGGCACATGGTATCTAGACTCCGCCTGGTGCCTGGCACAGAGAGGGATTGGGTCAGTAAACGACTGTGGAAAGGACCTGAAGTCAACTTTGGGAGCACAGCGAGGACACCCAGACCAGGCACTTTCAATTCCCCAAGGAAGCACGGATACCAGAAGCACCCTCCCCGCCTCTGCTCTGTCCACACCTTCTCCCTGTCTCGGGCTCGCAATGAAGGGCCCAGGATAAGCGCTGGTAGCCAGCTGAGCAGAGACCGACCTCTCTGCTCCTCGGGTGGGCGGGGAAGCTCCGTGAAGTAGATGTGGAATGAATTGGACTTTAAAAAACGAGTCGGAGCCTGGTGTCAATAATAAAGTGTGGACATGTGAGGAAGGGGGATGTTAAAGCATCCTCTTTCCCCCTGCTGCCATTCCCCACGTGCGTCGAGTAAAGGAACCAAAGCTGCCCAGTGACTGTGGGTGTCTCCGCCCCCTCAGGGACACCCACCCTGGCGCTGCAGGCGCGCTTCAGTGAATGGGAGAGGACCCGCGCGCATGAATGAGTGCGAGAGTGCGGGAGTGCGCGGGCGAGCGGGCGGGTGGGTGAATGGCGATCGCGCCGTCGCCTCGGCACAGGGGCTCCGGCGCGGGCTCCACTTCCCTCTCCCGCCAGCTGGTGGCCCCGAGTAGGTGGCGGCGCCGGCAGCGGCCCGAGCTGGGACGGCCGGGGCGCGGGATGGTGGGGGAAGGGGCGTTCCCAGCGACCGCGCCTTCCGCGGCTATTGGATTAGTGGCCTTCAGGGATGAGCTCAGCCAGATCGGCTTTCAGCTGCAGCCTCCGGGCCGGCCGGGAAGGCGGGGAGCGGGCGGCGGCGGAGGAGGAGGGGGAGGCGGCGGCGGCTGCAGCATCCAGAGCTGGCCGCGGCGACCGGCGCGCCCCGCGCACAAAGGCGCCCAGCCCCTGGGGAGGGCGATGAGCGCACCGCAGCTCGGGCCCGGGCCCCAGCTGCAGCTACCGCTACGTGCGCCCAGGGCGCTGGGGAAGACGTCGGGCTCATCCGAGGCCGGCGGCCGAGGCGCGGCCCGTGCGCTCTGAGCGCGGGACTCGCCGCCCTCTGGGTCAGGCGCCAAGCTTCGGAGCGGCTAGAGCGCGGGCCTCGGCGCGCCCCCAGGATCCGCGCAATAAGGCGCTTCCCCACTCCCGGCCCGACCCCCTGCGTCCTCTCGCCGCGCCTGAGCACCAACTTCGCCAAGAACGCTCCTAACTCTAGGCCATCCTGCCTGGCAGAGGGGGCGCTGCTGCTGGGTATCAGCCTTAAGGACGCACCCCTGGCCCTGGGGAGGAAGCCGGCATCTGCGGGGTCGCTCGGGCGCCCCTGAGTGGGCGGCGGTTGCAGCAGACGCCTCTCCGGGGAGTCCAGGACCCGCCAGCGCTGGGGATTCTTCCCGGGCCGGCGCTCGCCCTCTCTTTTATGGTGAGTACTCTCCAGCTCTCGGCGAGGGGCGCCTTGGGGCGCGCGGGGGCCAAGAGCCGAGATCCGGCTCTCGTCACAGCCCGCGCTCCTGGCGTGGGTCAGGTCCCGGTCCCGTGGAATTCCTCTCTGCAGATAGTGGCAGTCTGAGCTGATTGATTTGCGCACAGTCCTGGGGCGTTTGGGGGCCGGCCCCTGGTACGTTGGGTTCGAAACCCGCTGGTTTTCTGCGTAGCGGAGACTGCATGAGAAACTGCCTTTCGACTCACCTCGCCTGGGTTTGGGTCCAAGATCCGTCACGCTCTGGCTGGGTGACCTTGGGCAAGGCGCCAAACCTCGGTTTCCTCATCCGTAGGATGGGAATAATAATGGTACACGTTTTACGGGGATACTGGGAAGATCTATGGGATGGTGCTTGTACGTAGACCTGTGCCTGGCACTTAGGACTCATTCGGTCTTATGTTAGCCAGTATTATTAGCTCTGGGAGCCCAAGCGTGTCATCCAACTTTCCGAAGCTGCAGCAGCTACCTCGTTTCTGTAATGGGAACAATAATTTCTGGGGGGGGTCTGTTAATCGAGGGTATTCAGAGTGGCGGAAGTGAAGCGCCTGGCACGCAGTAGGCTCTGGTGAAGTGGTGGCTGTTATTTATTCCTGACACTGGGGTAGTGAGGGTGGTCGCCTGGCTGAGAACTCGGGGGCCAGTTCCCGGCCTTGCTTGGAGACAAGCTTGGCGATGCTCAGGAAGGAAGGGAGTTGAGGGTTCTGGGAGTCCTGGGCTCTGGGAAGGAGGGAGGAGGCCCCAGAGTGGAGCGCGGCAAATGTGCCTGCCCGGCCGCGCTGTACGCGCCAGCGGCTCTGAGCCAGGAGGGGACGCCGAGCCCCGACCTCTGACTGGCGGGAGAAGCCGGGGGAGTGGCTGCTCCAGCCAGGGCCAAGCGCGGGCTGCAGCGGACATGGAGGGAGAGGAGGGCACTTTTGTACCGCGAGGAGGTGGAGAGATCTCAGCTCTGCCTCCACCACCAGCCCACGGTGTGACCTTGGGCAAATTCTCTAACCTCTCCCAGCTCAGTTTCCTCTTCTGCTCTCCACCCTCCTCCTTGGGGGTGGTTGGAGGGTGAAAATAGGAGTTCTCTCCTTTTCATGACTCTGAGCCCCTATCTTCCCACCCACCTTCTGAACCCCCCTACCCACATCCCCCCTGCAATTTGATGAGCCTAAATCTGGAAGACGTGAAATGTGTAAAAGCATGATATAAACATGCTTTACCCCAGGGCATATTCCTCTGAGACATACCCTCTGGTTGATTCCATTTTTAAAACTTCCTTTCAAAATGGTAATAAAGCCGCCACCTTTGGCAAACAACGAACAGAATCCAACTTACTTGTCATTCTACTCAAATATTTCCAGTTTGTATTTCTCTTTTACTTTAAAGACTGATAAATTTGATGAGATTAAAATAAAATCTGCAGGGGAAAGAAATCGCCATAGACAGTCAAAAGACCTAGACAAACTGGGCAAAGAATTTCCACTCCTATTGAAACCAACTCATCTCTTTAAATGTGTAAAAGATTACTCCAGTCAACAAGCAAAAGATCAAATGGACAAAGACTATAGACGGTGCACACACACAAAATGAAACAGAAATGACATTAAAACATGACAAGATGCGTACCTCACTCAATAAGAAAAATGCAAGTTAAAACAAGATTCTGGTTTTTTCATGTATCAGATTAGCAAGTAGCAAGAGCCATTTATCAGATGTGTCTTTTAAATGTAAATAGATCAAATTCCTCCCATTCCTCCCTCGATTAGGCCTTCCTTAAGGCTGCCTTGGAGTACAATGTAGACCCCCAGGGCCCTCGGGGTGTGGTTACTGCCCCTGCGCCCCTCTCAGGCCAGTTTCCTCTCTCATGGCCATCCAGCCCTCTGGCCTCCTCAGTTTTGTTCCAACACTCCAAGGGCTTAGTCACTTGCTGTCCACTCCCCCAGTACTTTCCCTCCTGGCTTTTCATAGGACTGGAACCCTCATCATTCTTGCAGGCCTGTCCTTGGTGGTTTTATTTCTATTCCAAGAAGTGGCCAAGGCCTGCGCCAGTGCAGAGTTCCTTGCCGGTTCAGGGAAAGACCCAGTACAACTCACCATACAGAAGTTACTTAATTTTTCCTGAGCTGCCTGCCCTGTTGTCACACATCCAGGCTCTTGAAAGGTCCCTTTTCTGTTGATGCAGGAACGAAGGGTCTCAGGCAGTCCCCCAGCTAGAGGGAAGCCACTAGATATGGAAAATCAGGGGGGTGGTAGGATCTAGACTGAGGTCACAGGCAGTCTCCGCCTTGCAGTAATCTTTAAATATATAAGTACATAGTGTGTGCACCTAACTTATGTGAACATGACCATATATACTTGGTGAAAAAGAAGAATAAAAAATTTAAAAACCAGGAACACATTTTTAATAAAACATGATCCCTACATAAGCCAACTGATTTGTCTGCTGCTGAGCTTAAGAAATAGGGATATGTTCTGAGGCTGCAGGAAAAACAGTTGTCTCTGCTGTATAGCATTCTCTTTAGGAAAGAGAATGGCATAGCCCAAATCAGTTATCATGAACTTTGTGGACATTTGGAAGAACTTTCCAGGGCAGTATTGGTTGCATGTGATTTTTGCTTCACACATTGAGTTCAGAATTTATTTCTCATTTAAAATGTATACTTTAATTATGAAAAAAATATCTGTTGTTAAAAACACAAACCATACAGGAGATATAGAGTGGATATTCCTTCTTCAATCTGGTAGGCTCTTCCTAATGCAGCCAGAAGTAGCAGGTACAGAGCTGTGTGCGAGTGTTGGAAATAGAGGCTGGTTGGGCACTGACTCTACCAGCAAGAAACGTAGACGTGGTGCAGGAGACATCAGCAGGAATTGACAGGTAGGCTGAGGACGCGGTGGGGTGGAGGGGTGCCCGGCCCTGCTTCTGCTAGGGCAGCTGGGAGAGTGAAGGAGTGTCAGCCAGGCAAGGGCAGGTGGAAAGGCTCCCAGACGCTGAGCTGTGAATGGGATATCCTGACTTGAGAGTCTGGCGTGCCTGGTCTGTGGTGCGTCGCAGTGAGGGACAGAGTGTGGGAGAGATGAGCAAAAGCAACTCCCAAGGGCCCTTGGGTGCCAAGCTAAGGGGTACAGCTTCTCTCCGTAGAAGCTGCCTGGAGTGTTGAAGAGCAGGTGGGTGGGCATCTTGGTCAGATTTACCCCTTGGCAGCATAGAGGGTGGGTTGGGGGCAAGGACCGGAGTCCGGGAGACCTGATAGAGACTGTTGTAGTAATCCAGGCAGGGTCTGAACGAAAGGAAGGCTGAAGGGCGTTGAGTGATGGAGACCGAGAGGCAAGGATTCATGGCAGAAACAGGGACATGCAGAGAAGACCCTGGTATACAGGGAGAGGGAAGGGGCTGAGCTCAGCCCAGGCTGTGTGGATTCTGAGGTGCCAGTGGACAGCAGATGTCTCACAGGGCTGAGAGTGTGGGTGTGTCCACCGTGGGAGGTTTATGATGCAAAGAGGCCTCCAGAGCTTTGCAAGGTCATTTGAAGGAGCACCCAGCTTGGGCTGGTCATAGGCTTCCAGTAAGTCCATCTGGTGCTGAGTAGAGAAGGCAGAACTGGAGACCCAGCTTGAGAGTGTCAAGCTGGGGGCTGGAGATGAGAGTTAGAAGACAAGATGCATGGAGAGAGAGAGCGAAGCAGAAACGGAAGCCATGACCTTGGGGTGCCCATCGATGGGGCAGGCAGGTGGACCCTGGAGCCAGGAGGAGGCAGGAAAGCTCCATGTGCTGAGGGAGAGGCTGGAGCAGTGCCAAAGTCACCCACCAGGCTTTTAGTGCTGTGAAATGTCATTTACTGTGAACTGGAGTTCTGCTTTCTCCACAAGTGAGTGGGACTTGGCCCAGTTGGGCAGGTCGCAGAGACATCCCACTTGTAGCTGCATTCTATGAGATATGCCAGTCACTCAGATTCCTGGGGCTGGAGTGCCTCCGCCCACGTCCTGCTCTGTCTCTCCTCTCCCTCAGGATCTCCTTTTCTCCTCCTTTCCCCCCTTTCTCTCTCTTCCCCGCCTGCCTCCCATCTCAAAAATGCTCCCAGAGGTACCTTAGGCTTAACGGGAGAGAACTTCAAAAATCCCAGCAGGTCCCTATTATGATCTAGATCAAGCCTGAGGCATGAAGAGTCCTGCTTTTCTTTCAGGCGTCCTGTTTTCAGACAACCAGTTATACCAAGTGAGGAAGGTTCATCATGGGAGGTAAATGGGGGGGTGGAAGTGAAGATTGTTATATTTTCTTTGTGGTTTTCCCCAGAGGGTCCCGTTAATGGGACCCTCCCTTCCCCTCCCTTCATGCTTTGTTTCAACAGGGGCATGCTGGGCTTCAAGGAGACCAGCTGTCCTGCAGAACAAGCCACATGTGCCCGGGACAGCCCTCCAGGCACAGGGGCAGCTGTGATGACCAGGCCTGCCAGGACTGCATGTGGCCTCACTGGCTCAAAGGTCTGTCTCTTTCAAATGACCTTGCAGAGGTTGCTGGCCTGGTCACTGCCCAGCAAAGCTCCTTAATCCCATCCCCTGTTCTCCTTGCTGGCTGACAGCTGAGCTTCCACCTCAGGGGCCCCTGGCTCCGTCACACGTGGGAGGATTCCCATGGAAACCCCAGAAGGAGGAGAGGCTCGGGGAAGCCTCATTGATTCATGCTCCAGGAAGACAGGCGTGAGACGGTTCCACCTGGAACTGGACAGATGGCTCTCTTTGTGAGCTCTTGGAGAAGAAAGGGCTTGCCCCGCCAGCTGTAGGGTGAACTCCATGTGTTTATAGAGGGGAAAAGCTAATGGATGTCTGTGAATAAAACCTTGGGGGTTCTTTAGTTCATTCACTGTTGGTGGATTCATTCTGAATGAGCATCTTTTAATAAAACATCCCCTCTACCTAATATTTGTACAAGAAAATCTTAAAAACATTCCACTTGAACCAGGGCCAGGCAGCTATCATTGGTACCGTAGTAAAGAGATGAAAATTGAGGAATAAAGACATTAAATGAATTGTCTGAGCTCACAGAACTTTGCATTTCCAGTTCATTCCTAGATGGAAGTTCTTTCAAAGGCAGCATATTGCTTCTATTCATTTGTTCATGCTTGCGCATTCTGTAGTCATTCACCTACCATTTTCTCTAAACGTGGCCCACGCAGAGTCCTGGGGACTCCACGGAGGGAGACCCAGCCCCTGCTCCTGCGTGGTCCCCAGTCTGGTAGGAGGGAGGCAGCTCAAGAGACTTCACGGCTGCTTGTGAGAAGTGCTGTGGTGGGAGTAAGTACAGGGGCTTTCAGAGCACAGGGATTTGGGGTCTCCCCAGAGGTGTGGACACCCAAGCTGAATGGAACTACATAGATGTGTGTACGTGGTGGGGGCAGGGAGGGAGAGGGAAGAGACAATGGCAGCAGCATGTCGGGGAACTGCGGGGGGCTTGTGGGGGTTGGAGAAGGGGTTCCCTGAGGGGCCTGGGCTGGGCAATCATCATGGAACATGCTGGGAGGGTTAGGGTTAGGTTGGGAGCAACTTTATCCTGAAAGCCGAGGAGAGTCTGTGAAGGATTTTGTGCAGGGAGCATGATTAGATCAGCTTTGCACTTTTACAAGTGCTGTAGTATATATTTGAAAGTAATATGTAGTCTATTAAAGGAATTCCAGTGCTATCAAACTGCATTTCTTTTTACAGTCCTTGTCATTATTCAGACCTGTCACCAGGTCTGACCCCTTTGGTATAGGCTCTCCCCAGGGGAAAGTGATTGAGTCTTACACTTTACGGCAGCCTCAGATCCCCAGGAGGGCATCATTACTGCGGTTAAACGAAGAAGGATGAGACCCGCCCCCACCTTACCCCAGCAAGTCCCAAGCCAGAGGCCACATGGAGGGGAGGGCCTTCCACCCAGTCATTACCAATTCCTGCTGCAGTCATGCCTCTTACACACCCCGCGTCTGTTGAGCCACGCCAGGCAGGCCTCTGAGACTGATTTCGGATCCTGGGCCTCTGAAGACTGTGCATTGTATTTTGCAAGGCTCTGAGGCTCCCTAAACAGTGCGGCATCACCGCTTCGTGTCTCCTCGATTCCCTGTCGGGAAGCAACACCGCTAGGGTGCTGGGAAGGGCAATTGGCAATTTGAGTTTTTGTTTTCTTGCTCAGCCATGACTGAAGCCTGGGAGCAGATCCTTCCGGGTAATGTCATTAAGCATCCCCATCCAAGCATGGCGTAAGGAATTAAATTTGGTTCGGGGGGGAATGTGATGGTGGCACCCTTCAGCATCGTTCAGTACACTGGCTGCTTACTGGGTTGAGATGATGTTATTCCTATCAGGAAGTTAGATTCTGTTGTATGTCCCATGTGCCTGGCCCAGTGCCACGTGCCGTGGTGGAGACAAGAAGAGAAGCGATGTGATGAGCACCCTCTCTTTGGCTGGAGAGAGAGGGCAGGGATGAGTCTGACTTGGCCACTGCTGTGTGCCCAGCTCTCAGCTGCGCAGTGCCTGGCACGTGGCAGGCATCCACTAAGGGCTTTTTGAATGAGTGAGGGCGGGAAGCAGGGAGGGTGCAAAGCATTATCTAATAAAGGGGCAGACTAGATACAGCCCAGGGTCAGCTGCTCAGAGGTGGTGACTGTATTAGCGGCATTACTAGGCCCCCTGTCCCCATCTCTTGACTTTAGCCCTGGCCCTTTCCCTGCTCCATCCTCTAAAAAGAGCAGAGAGTGAGCTTCCTCAGCGGAATGCCTTCAAGGTAGGAAAAAGCAGATCAGCAGGGCTAGAAAGATGTCCCTCCTGGCTGGCTCAGGGTGGACAGAGGTACAGGGCAGGCGCCTGGAGGCCCAGTGGGTTAGGGCAGGCTTCTTGGAGGAGGTTGAGCTCACTTTCACAAACTAATTATCTTCCAAAGGCCTCCGCCTACACATACCATCACACTGGGGATAGGGCTTCAACAGGTGAATCTGGGGTGTGCGGTGGCGGGTGGACACAATCAGTCCACAGCAGGATGCATTCAAGTGGTGAAATGTAATGTTGCAGGACCTGCACAATTTAAAGGAGCACTCACCATTTACTGGGTGCCTCTTGGGTGCCCTGTGAGGTCCCAGACTTTACAGATGTCTGTCCTGGTCCTTGCAAAGGCAGGCAAGGTTAGCACGGAATTAGCAGCACTTTTCCAATGAGTCCCGGAGAGATTGAGTCCCCGCAGAGGGCCCAACAGACAAACAGGGAGTCAAACCCAGGTCTCCTGCCCCACATTAGATTGTGTTGCGTCTAGTTTTCCTGGTTGGCTTGCCATTAGTGGACAGGGCACTCTGCTGTGGGCCCCGCCCTGGGGGAAGCAGCGCAGGGGCTGTCTGTTTATATGCCCACCTGTCACACCCCAGTGTGAGTTTCCTTCAGGATCCCTGCCTGCTACTAGCAGGGACAGCAACTTGGAGACTACAGTCCGGAGGGAGAGCACTGTGCCCTCAGTGACCCACATGGGCCATAGCCAAGCACAGTAACAGGTCTCCCCTGGGGCTTCTGCTTGGCTGTTGCTTTCAGACACGTTAAAGGTGTCTTTTCAACGACAGTGATACCAAAGTCAGCATGGTTGTGTAAAGGGATAAAGCAGTTTCCCTTGGAAATTTTCTGTGTTGGTGGCACTGAGCTGGTTACAGTTGGTGCCGTGCAGAGGGCACTATTCTAAACAGTGTGGAGGAAGGAGTGAGAGCCAGGTATGTCATCTAGTGGCCACTGAACTGGCTGTGCGACCCCAGGGCAAGTTATACAACTCCGTCTGAGCCTGTGAAGCTGCTGGCTTGCTGCCTGGCACAAGTGAGTGCTGATATTTGGGGTTAATGATGGAGGGCGCGCAAAAGCAGAGGGGATTTTGAGTTCAGGCTGCCCAGGATGGGATCAGCTCTGCCATCTTGCAGCCATGTGACTTTGGTCGGTCTGTTTCCCTTTGGCATCTCAGTTTCCTGGGCTGGTAGAATGGGAGCATAAGGTGTCTTTGAATGAATTACAAAAGTGCGGATTCCAATCCCTACTTGCCTCCCTGTCAGACGTCCCTGGGCAGTCTGTACAAACTTACAGAGGTGGCCTCGGATGCGTGTCAGTTCCATTTGTTGAATCCCTACCACACACCTGACACCTGTCACATGTTATTTTGCTAATTTCTCAGAACTTGGTTGAGGCTCAAGGTCTGGGTGAAGGTCAGTATGGAGCTCTAAGGTGAGCAGAGAAAAGCAAGTTTTCTTCTAAAACTGTGTGGTCGCTGTAACTGTTTTCCTACAAACACGACTGGTCCTCAGATCTATATGGGCTCTTTGGGTTAACTACTCTCTTTTCCCCCCTCCTGCCTCTCCCTCCACAGTACTGGCAGCATACCACACATATTGCTTTGCACCTGGTTTGTTCGGCTTCATCTAAGTGTTGGATCTTCCATATGGGTGCATTCTATTCTTCAACTGCATGGTATTCCTTTATATGGATTTACTATTATTTATTTAGCCTGTATTCTGTTTGAGTCTTTCCCAATATTTTGCTAATAACAAACAATGCTGCATATGTATGTATGTATGTACTATATACATAGGTATTTTTGTGCATTTGAGAACGTATCTGAGTAAATCCTGGAAGTAGAATTGCTAGGTCCAAGGGTATGCGCATTTGCAGTTCTTTTTTTTTTTTTTTTTTGAGACAGAGTCTCACTCTCTTGCCTGGAGCGAGTGCCGTGGCGTCAGCCTAGCTCACAGCAACCTCAAACTCCTGGACTCAAGCAATCCTACTGTCTCAGCCTCCCAAGTAGCTGGGACT
>CAUYSK010072304.1:0-15551 GCA_963575035.1 Avahi laniger | reverse complement strand
ATGGCGGCAGCCTAGCTCACAGCAACCTCCAACTCCTGGGCTCAAGCGATCCTTCTGTCTCAGCCTCCCAAGTAGCTGGGACTACAGACATGTGCCACCATGCCCGGCTAATTTCTGTATATTTTTAGCTGTCCAATTAATGTTAATCTGGGACTGTGCACGCCTGGCACTGAGCCGGGAGATGGGCCGTGGCTGTGAAAGCACCTGAGTCCCTCCCTCTGGAGCCCCCGTGCTAGTGGCTGCCGGGCTGCCCTGGGGCAGGTGGCAAGCAGTGTCTCTAGGAAGTGACATTTGAGCCGAGGCCCAGGGGAAGAGCAGGAGGGGCCTAAGGAGATGGATCAGGTGGACTGGCAGGGCTCAGCCGGCTGGCGGGTCGATGCTGGCGGCAACGGCGCTTCAGGCTTAGGGAGGCGTTGGGTGTTGTGGGCACGGGTGGAGCGTGGCCGCCTGGACGCTGTCCTGGACTCTGGGTGGCATCTCTGTGCTCCCCAAGCTCCTCTCTCCCTGGCTCAGCCACGTGGTTCCCAGCAGCAGTCAGACTCCGGCGGGAGAGCAGAGCGTGGGCTCCGTGTCCCCGAGAGACTCTGCTCTGCTGTGGGGGAGCTCCCAGAAGCTGGCAGCCGAACAGCTCTGACGCTGGGATTTCTTGAGTTATTTTAGTTGTGGGTGTGTTTCTAAATGTCAGCAATTTGGCCTCACTTAAAATTTGTTTTGAGATTAGGCTCAATATTGAACTTGCATTGAAAGAAGAAAACCAGGATTCTAAAATTGAAATGTTGGAGAAAGTTGTTTAACCCATGGGAGGTTATTATACCCCGTACGGAAGTATTGCGTCCATAAAAAACAGCCCTCACGTTTTTGTGTCTGTTCTTAATACTGTGCAGCCTACGACTGGCATGAGCCTTGCCACCCCCTGCTGTGTGTGCCTCTGTGTCCGTCTGGGTGGCGAGGGGGCGGGCCCTGGCATCTGGGGACGCAGCATCTGGAGGGTTGCACTTGCCCTCGACATGGGGAGCTCTTACTGGGGAGTCAGGTGGAAAGCCCAGTTTCCCTTGTTTGAGACCCTGGAGTGTGTGGGGAAAGCTGCACAGTGGCTCTGGGGGCACACCGTGCCACGCTGGCAGAGAAGGGGGCAGAAGTGCCCTACTGTCGTCGCTCAGGGACGACGCTGGCCCATGTAGGCTGGGCTGTCACACCAGGAACCTGACTGGGAGCCACTGTGGGTGTCTGGGGCTCCCGTGGGTTCTTGGTGTGTTTTCGGGGGATGGCAAGATAGTTTGCAATTTTTTTTTTGTTTTTAACCCGCTTTGTAAGTGGCCCCACCAGCCACTCTGAGTAGGTGTGAGCACTCACGGTGCATCCAGGAGCCAGGGGTGGGCGCTGTGCTCACCTGAGATTGGGTGTGTTTTCTGGTAGTCCTTGTGCAGGTCCTTGGGGTGTTTTGAAAATGTCTCCCTGGGACTGTCAGAATCATCTTGCTGGTTTCCTTCCAGCCCTTGTCTGTGTCTGTACAGACTTCAGCGGTGAACAGCTCACGAGTGACCCTGAGCGCACTGCTGTGGTGTGGAGAGAGCTGAATCAAGCGGCCCCCACAGCACCGGGGCTGGCAGGTGAGGACATGCCCTGGTGTGAGTGCAGGAGCCACATGAATGGCTTGGCCTGGGAAGGACCGTCCGGCTGCAGGTGGATAGTCTGTCCTGTGGGGCAGGAGGAGCAGGGCCAGCCATGGGGCTCCAGTGAGCTCTGTGCAGAGCCGGGGGGAGCAGGCGGGTTCTGAGAGTGCCCGTGAGGGCGTGCGTGGGTCAGCTCGGCCACCGGACCTGATTCCACCAGCTGGGGACTTAAACCACAGACATTTCATTTTTGCCGCTCTGGAGTTGGAGCCTGGGTCACAGTGCTAGCAGGATGGCTTTTCCGAAGGCTCTTTTCCTGGCTTGCGGACGGCCATCTTTGCGTGGATTCTGATGGGCCCTTCACTGCGCGTGTGGACAGAGATCTAGGTTTCCTTCTTCTCTTACAGGGACAGCGGCCCTTTTGGATCAGGACCCCGCCCCTGTGATGTCATTTAACCTCAAATACCCCTCATGGCCATATCTCCAAATACAGGCACTCTGGGGGTGAAGCTTCGGCATGAGTTCTGGGGGGACGCAGTTCTAGAATGTCTAGATGCCGGCCCAGCTTTGGGCACAAGTGCGGATGGAGCCTGGCGTGGGGAGAACGTGGCCTGGCAGGTTTGGTTTTCAGTGTCTCTTAGACTTCTGGGGGGAGTGTCCGTCAGCTCTGGGGGGTGCCAGGGTGGTGTCATGTGACAGGCGGTGGGATCTGGGGACGCTCTGCACATGGGAGCATGGGCGTCCTGTTCCCCTGGCGCCTGGCCTCCGTTGGTCTCCACGTGCGGCTGTATTTTATGGTGATGTGCGTGGTGGGGGTGACACGCTGCGTGGAGCCTCACGGGGCGACCGGGACCTGTCAACCCAGCCCGTCTCTGACTGCCTGCTGGGTTCTGGTGGAGAAGGTCCAGCCGGAGCGAGAGGCTGGCAGGTGATGATTTTACTTGAGAATGTGATCCCAGGAAGGAAGTGAGGCTGGAGTGACAGGAGAGAGGGGAGGGGACCTCAGGACAGGATGAAGTGCCACAGTAATGGCCCCACCATGGGTACACTGTCTGGGCTCTAGGCCAGGGGCCAGCTGGGAACGTTGTGCTACATCCCCCGTGGGGCTGACCAGGCCTCCGCTAGCTCCACACCAGCTCACGGACCAGCCTCGAGGGCACCACGGGTGGTGCCTCGTGCTGAGCTGGAGGAGTGGGGGCTGGGGCGGCCGTGGGTCATGGTGGGTGAGAGCTCGGCTGGCAGAAGGGGCTCCCAGGGTGTCTGCCCAGCGTGTTGGCCCCGGGTGTGGAGTCTCCTCCTCGACGTGGAGAAGGGCCGGGCAGGAGATGGCCCCAATTCAGCGGAGGCTGGATGCTCGCCCTGGTCACAGGGGCAGGTACAGCTGTGGGTGGGCCCCTCTGGGCCTGGAGGTGTGGGCAGGGTGGGGTCCCCGGGCTGTTCTCACCACACATTCAAATGTGTTGATGGAAATGTCCAGACGCATTTAAGATAGTGTATGTTTTCTAAACATTAGTACTTTGTGTTTTAATTTTGGGACATTTGTTAGATTCTAGACTCTTAAAAAATATATCATAGCCTCAGGCTGACAGTGGCTGTCTATGAGAACTCAGACACAAGTCCCCTCTGGGGAGGACCCCCTCCCTCCACAGCAGGCACCCACACCTGTGGGGACAGCAGAGCCCCCCCGCCACGCACTCGGAGCAGTTGGTCCCACGGGCCTCTGCCTTGGGCCCCTCACATCACAGTCTTGGGGAGGAGGGCAGATGTGGGCTGCGGTGACCCCAAGCTTGTGTTCACGTGGTCTGGGGAGTCATTGTCTGGGTCGGTGCTCGGTCACCCCAGGCTGTGGTCCCGACGTCCTCAGAGGGTGCCCCGACCACCTGGGAAACGTGGCCGTCTGCGCAATTCTCAGGACAGGATAGAAAACCACATGTCCTCGAGTCCAAATAGGATGTCTCTGGATGGTCTGGTTCTGAATGTGAAGGATGTCTTGAAACATTTATGGGCTTCTCGGGAAGCCAAACTCATTATCTGAGTGCGTATGACAGCTCCTGGCCACCTGCTGTCCCGTGGAGACCGCCAACAGAGTGCCCACCCTGAGAGTTGTTTCCGGGGCCATGTGCATACTGCCGTTGTAGGACTTTGTGTGGTGGCTTTGTCTGTGGGGCGAAGGTAATGGGTGAGATCCTGCCATGCTGCCTCTCCATGGATGCGTGTGCAGGCACACACACACACACACGCGGGCAGTTATACACACACACTGGCAAAGGAAAAAAGGGCAGGTGGTAGGAGGACCCTGGGGCTGGCAGCCTTCGGTGGAGCTGGCAGGGAGCCTTGGGTGCTACGCTCCACTCGCAGGTGGTGTCGTGCTGCAGAGCGTGTGTGCTGGGGGCGCTCAGTGGCAGCTCCGCCTGGCTCTGGCTAGAAAGGGCTGGTCTTCCCATGGGTGGACTGGTGATGGTCTCAGCCCATGAAGGCCTGTTGCTCTGTGGTCTGCATTAAGGCCGGAAGTTGGGATCTGAAACGCGTGCTCAGGCACCCTCCTTTCCCACCTGGTTCTTGTCCTTGCAGGTGCTTAGACAATACAAGAACTGCTTGGCACGTTGTTTATTTTAATAGTTGTTAATATCTGTTGTTCTTCATTTGCTTCTCACCGTCAGCCCACGGAGCATCATTTCTCCTTCACTACGTGCTCCTGAGTCCTGCCTGGGCCCGGAGTGTGGCCCAGGGGCCCTGTTCACCGGCCCCACTGCAGGAGTCCCTGAGATGTACTCTCTGCTCTCGGCTGACGCTCAGCGCGTGTGCACCACGGACACCGCCGTCCCTCTGTCGGGCAGGGTGTGCAGTCAGGAAGTGCTGGTCTGCCCCGTCTTAGCTGTCGGAGCCCCTTCAGCCTGCCTCTGCTGCGGTGCAGCGTTCAAAGTCTTGAACCTGATGATTTTTATCGCCCACCTATGTGCTAGGCTTGATTCCAGGCCCTTTAAGTGGGACAGTTCTCTGAGGAGGGGTCAAAGGCTTAGGCTTTTTGAGCCTGGTGTCCAGCGTTCAGCAGTCTGCATGGCAGCACACAGGGGAGAAGGGCTCTTGGCAAACCGCGTCTTCCTTCCTCTTTTAGCCCTGGCCCGAATGGGCTTCTCTCTCTCAGGGCTCTACTGAAGGCCTCGAGTGGCAGCTCATACCTGCCTCTGTCCTGTCTCTCTGGGCTGGGCCTGGGCAGGCAGGCAGTCTGTGACCCCAAGCCTTCTGTGTCCCACCTGCCAGTCCCAGCCTGGGTTCCACTGCCCTCCTTCCCACCTCTTCTGTTTTTCAGGGATTTTGTGGCAACGACCTACTCTGGGTACCATATTCTAGATCAGTAAGGCAGCTTTGGGTGGGGCAGCAGAGACCCTGACGCAGAGGCTCAAGTTGTACAGAGATTTACTGGCTCCTGTAACTGTCTTAGCCCTGGTTGGCTAGACTCAGGTTGACCGTTCTCATGGCTGCATAGTGGCTGCTGCCTTAGAGACTTTATGCACACTCACCGTGTCTCCTGGATAGGGGGAGGAGATAGAGACAGGCAGTCTGTGGCCCCAGTGTCTCACTGATGATGCCACGGGCCATGCTGATTGGATGGCTTAGAGTTGGTCTCAGGGTGTATGGCTCACCCCAGCCAGATGGGAAGGGTTGTCTCAGCCCTGACTTTGGGGAGAAAGAGGGGGAGGGCCGGTGCCTTTGCCACTGTGCCTCGTGCTTGTGGGGCCTCTCCTGTCTCAGTGCGGTGGAGGAACACCCCTTTCTTCCTGAGTTGTTTGCTCTCTGTTTTGGGGCCAGGACTGTGGCTCAGGTGTTGTGTCCCGGGCCTGCAGGCTGGCAGGAGCCCAGGCGGGTGTGTGCTGTTTCCTGCTGTTCATTTTCCTAGTGGCTGTTTCCATGGTTGATTTTCAGTAACGATCCTTATGGTTCTTGCTTTCTGTGACCTGAGAGGTCTGTGCTCGTTGCCGGACCATGAAGACCTTCTTCCCCTGAGTCTCCTTTAGAAGCTTCGTGATTTTACATTCTGCATCTATGGTTTTGTGTCACAAATTAATTCTCGTGTATGATGTGAGATTGTGGTTGGGTGTTTCCCACGTGGACATCAGCTGCTTCACACCATGTGTTGACTTGTTGATTTTGTTTTCCACATTGGACTGCTTTGGCACTTGTGTTGAATATCGGAGTAAAGGCGTGTATCTGTTCCTGAGCTCTCTATTCTGCCTCCTCGATTCGTTTACAGAGTTTGTTGCGGGGCCACCTGTCCCGATCCCTGTACCTGTACGTTGAGTCCTGGAGTCGGTGTAAGTCCTGCAGCTTTGCACTTTAGAAGATGCTTTGGATGTTCTGGGCTTGTGGATCTCCCGTGTGTTCTAGAGCGATTTGTCAGTTTCTACAGGAAGCCTGCCGAGACGATGGCGGGTGTCGCCTGGCATCTGTAGGTCACTGTGGGGGGACATGGTGTCTTCATGACACTGGATCCTCTGAGTGTGCAGACGACTCACCACTTGGTTTGTTGAGGTTGTCTTTGGTCTCTCTGCAGTTTGTAATTTTCAACGCAGAGGTTTGTATGTCTTAAGCATATGCCTATGTCATTTATGTTTTTAATGTTATTATAAATGGCATTTTAAACCTTTAATTTTCTAATTGTTTGCTATTAGTGTATAGAAATGCAAATAGTGTTTATGTATTATTCTTGTATCCTGTGACCTTTCTAAATTGTAGCTTTTGTGGAGTCCTGGGATCATCTATGAGAACAGTCGGTGTTTACAGATGGAGCTGTCGCACATCTTCCTCTCCTGCTGTGACGACTTTGGTTTCTTTTCCTGCCCCATCGGGTGGTCAGGACCTGCGTGGTCAGGACCTCAGCACGAGGGAGGGTGGTGAGCTCTTTTTAGGGGAAGTATTCATAGTTCACCAGGAAGGATGGTGGTGTTGGAGGTTTTCGTTTGTTTTTGTCCTTTTTTGTAAATGCCCTTTGTCAAGAGGAGGACGTTTCCTTCTATTTCATACTTTGCTAAGAGTTTTTAACATAAAAGAAGGTTGAATGTTGTCAAATGCTTTTTCTGCATCTGTTGAAATGATCCTATAGTTTTTCTCCTTTATTTTTTTAAGTTGGTGAATTACACTAGGTTTTAGAATGTTAAACCAAACTGGCAGTTCCCGGCTAACCCCCGCTTAGTCGTGTTATATCCTTTTTAGATACATTTCTCGTGTGGTTTGTGTGTGTTTCTCAGAGATCCCGGGCTGTAGCTGCCGCAGCTGTGTTGGCATCCACATCAGGTTTTGGCGTTAGGTTAGCTGTCTCCACACGGCAACTGCAGCGCTCTGTCCTCTGTGCGAGCAGGGAGCGGTGTGTGAGCTTCCTCAGTGTCCAGCGGCATCCGCCAGGTGAAACCGTCTGTGCCTTTTTTAGTGGGAAGGTTTTTGGCACTAATCCAATTTCCTTAGTAGATAGATAAAAGTTTTGTTTTATTTTGTGCCATTTTATTTTAAAAGGAATAAATAGATTTTAAAATTTATTTTCTGAGAAAAAATAAACTTTTATAAATCATTTTTAAGGAACGATTGATCCATTTCACCTAAATCATCACATTACTGTTTTTTCTTTAGCAAAGCTGCTTTTTGATTCCCGATGCTGGTAATTTGTGTCCTTTCTTTGGACCACGCTGCTCTGCTGTCAATTTTACTAATCTTTTTAAGAACCAGCTTTCAGTGTTGTTAATTTTTTAAAATTGTTTGTCTCTTTTCTGTCTTTTTTCTTTTTTTTCGGTGACACGGAACATTGATTTCCAAGGAACTTGCTTAATCAGACCTTCAGCAAGCGGACTCTAGAAACCTGCATTTTTAACAAGAACTGCAGATGATTCTAAATTTTGATTAAAGGTGTGGTTTGGGGAAGCAATTTAACCTTCATTGTGTATCAGATTATATATACCATAAAATTAAAGTTATGTAATTGAACGGTTTCTTTATACAAAGTGTCAGTAGGTACTGAAAGACAGTGTGGTTGTAAAATGAAACTACATGTGTGTGGTGGCATTCGTCAAGGTAGACGTGGGGTCCCCTTACCTGTGGCTTCAGGTACCCGTGGTCAACCATGGCCTGGAAACAGGTAAGTGTAATGCAGTAAGAGAGAAAGGAGACCCCACACTCACAGAGCTTTATTACAGTGTGTTGTTATAATTGTCCCAGTTTATTATTAGTTACTATTGTTAATCTCTTACTGTACCTAATTTATAAATTAAACTTTACCATCGGTATGGATATACCCATGGTATAGGTTTCGTACTATCTGCGGTTTCAGGCGACCACTGGGGGTCTTGGAACATGCCCCGCTCTGGAAAGAGAGGGCCACCACATGGACACTGAGAGCCGCACAGCAGTGGGGAACCAGTGGTAGGGCAGATCGGAGGACAGTTTCTCTGCATTCCGGGTTTCACTGGGTGTCAGAATCCCCCTGTCTTTTAGTCTTTTCTCGTACATTGTTCTCGGTTCACTTTCTCTGTTGAGTTTGTCCCTGGATTTTGTCTCAGTCTGTGCGATGCTCTCCAGACAGGTAGCGCTGGCTGCAGCTGCGGGGTTGACGCCCTTCTGGGCAGTGCGGAGCCGTTTCCACCTTCCGATGGTGACGAGTCATGCATGGAGCAGGTGGCAGCCTCTGTCTGGGTGCCGCTTCTCCAGCCCGAGGGGCCGTGCTGGGTCTGGACCACAGAGCCAGCCGCCAGGCCTCCCTGCCGGTGCTGTGGAGCAGGCTCACCTGCCCGGCCCTGACCCGGCTGGTGCTCCTGAGCGCCTTGTGAGGAACGGGCTGTGCCGGGGAGACGTGGGCAGAGGCGGGCCTCGCTGTGGCCAGAGCCCAAATGCGCCCTGTGTTCCTGGGTGCGTTCCCCTTCTGGGCCTCCAGGAGAGGCGGGGTTTCTGGTTCCTGGCCTTCTTTCAGGCCTCCCCATCTCTGGTTCTGTTGCCACAGCCCAGTGCCCTCCAGGAGGGGCACTGGGTGCTTATTTGGCTTCTCGTAAAGAGCAGGGGGCTCTCAGGGTCATTGGCACTGTCACCCAGGGCTGGGGGGTGTGGCAGGTGAGGCTCTGTGGCGGGCTTGTTACCATTTCTCACACAGCGCCCTTGCGCTGGCAGGTGGGGATCAGCCACACCCCATTCCCCAGAAACCCACTTCTTCCTCGAGAAGCTGCAGTGTGCCCAGTGGCATCGCTGTCACATGGGGCCTAGAGGCTGCCTGCCTGGCCGGCACCGCGAACAGCCTGCTGGAGGGGTGGTTGGCAGGTGTTGGGTCATGGGACGTCATTAACTGGCGATGAGGTGGCTTCCTAAAATGGAGCCGGACGGGTGCATTACAAAGATGCTCCCAGAACCGCAGGGTGAGGGCGTTGCCGGTAATTCTGATTTTCTTCTTGTGCTTCCCTCCAGCTTAATTTCCCTAAATTTCCGAAATGAGTACAATTCACTGTTTTAAAGCAGTCTCCTTTTCAGATGGACAGAGGAACTCGTGTGGCCATCGGAAGGCAGTCGCACTACGGCGCTGCGTGAGGAGCAGGCCGCACTCACACTCGTGCAGTTCCTTCTGGTGCTCGCTGTGTTTCTAAATAACGAGCCTGTATTTCGGATTTTGAGTTACATTTTCTGGTAGAATATTGTGATTTAATCATCTTCCGTCCCCTCCGTATGTGCCTTCCTTGCTGCCAGGGCACCAGGGCTGCCTCACTGGACCGTGCTCATCACAGGAAACGAGGGAACCCGTGCGGAGACAATGGCAAATGAGCGACGCTGGCGAAATTGGGGAGATGCAGAGGAGCTGGGCCAGGGCAGTCGGGTCGGTTTTCTGCTCTGAGGACTGCCCGCGGCACAGCAGGCGGCAGCAGCGAGGGCCCCACATTGCGGCAGGGAAGGAGCGGCCGGCCGGCAGTTGTGCGGCAGGTCTGTGTGAGGACAGGCAGCCCTCTCACACGCTCTGTGACGCTGGCTGGGGACCCTGGCATGGCTGATGTGACTTGCAGTCAGAGGCCATGACGGAGAAGGGACGTAGCCGTGGCAGAGGTCTCCCGTGTGCACGGGGCGTCTGTACCCGTGCAGACGTGGACCAGAGGGCAGGCGGAATCTCCATGCCGATGTGTGAAACTGCCTCAGATTTCAACCTTTGTTCTGTGTTTTTTGCGTCTGTTGTTTAGAATCTGGCCGGAGGAAGTGGCGGACAGCTGGCCTTCGCACTGCCTGGAAGGCGGATAATTTCATTTTTTATACGCCATTATTTCAAAGTTAAACTTGCTTCATTTCTTAGAACTTGACCCTCTCTAATGATAAGTTCTCATTTTAAATATATTGTAGGGCACACTTTTTAGGGGAAAATACTTATTTTATTATAAATTCACCCAGCCCTTCTTCCCAGTGAATTGTTTCCTAGCATGTGTGTCTTTCGGAGAATTTTGCCATAATTTGTAGAGACTTAAGCTGATTTTATTTCTTTATTTAATTAAAGAGGAGGCCGTTTCTGAATTATCCTTCAAGGAAAGGTATCTGTTCCTCTTTTTATTTCCATTTTTCCTTAACTCTCTTGCTCTGTCGGGTTTAGCTAAAAGGAGCAACGTTGCAAGAGGAGACCCTGAGTTCAGGGGAGCTGTGTGCTGCACTCGGGACCTTTCCTGTCACCGGGCACTCGTCATCTGCAGGAGGCCCAACCGTTACTTCCTTTTACAAAACTATTTTTAGCTTCAGCATATTTCTGACTGCACAGACAAGATGGCTTTTGTCAGGAAAGGAAACGGTTTTCCGCAGGGATAAGCGAGTGGTGCAAGGCAGGATTTCCTGAGAAACAGGCACGCAGCCCCGCGTTCCTGCCACCCGCTGCGGTGCGCACGGCGCTCGTTCGTTCTGAACGACTCATACTTGAAAGTTTTGAGGAAGTATTTGAGGAAAAAATAAATTTATGTTCTAGCATATAGTGTCTTCGGTGGTTATTGTTTTCTTGGGTACAGGCTGCGGTCCTGCCGTGGCTGACCACTTCGGCTTTTTCAGGCGTTGGGTCACTGGCCCAGGACTCCCAGGCTTGTGGATCTGAATCCACCTCTGCACCGAGTCCGGGGGCTCCTGCCTGGTCTCTGAGCCAACTGGCCCTTCCTGGGTGATGGGCTGCGGTGCCTCCCTGCACCCTGCACACACCCCGCAGGCCCTCGGAGCACCTCTGCTGGCGTTGGCTGCAGGTCCCTGAGGCGCAGGGATGGTGGGGGGTGTCAGAGTGTGGGGCTCTGGTGGGGACGGCCCCCAGCTGTGGAACCTCGCTCCTGTCCCCGCTCAGCCCAGCCCTCAGGGAGGTGGGGAGGGGCACTCCCCTCTGCTGCAGCCCCCTGCTTCCAGCATTTTCTCAGTGTCGGAGTGGAATCACACAACCCTGGGGCCACCTGTTTGCTTCCACAGGAGACCTTCCCTGTGGAGAGGTTTCCTACAGATGTCAGCTGCGCACTTTGCCAGTGGGTGTGTGTTCGAGGGCCCAGGCAGCAGAAGGTGAGTGAGGGGGTGGCCTCTCTGTCCTGTCCTCCCAAACCGTGTAATCCCATGGCCTTGAGAGAGCAGAGTAGGGTGGCCTCAGATGCTGGGGGGTGCACGCTGGCCCCCACTCTCGCCCTGTGCAAACTGGGTGTGTGGATGCTGTTGGGGGTCGGGGTGACACACCCTCATCTGGCATCCAGGAGCCCTGCAGCCTCCACCGAGGACCAGCACCCGGAGCCAGCACAGGGCTGTCGCAGAGAAGGCTGGAGCAGGGTGCTGACGGCCAGGTGGGGCAGACGTGGAATGCCAGTGCCAGTCCCCATGGGTGCCGCTCGCAGATGCCCTGCCCCGTGGGTTCCAACGTGACGGGTTTGCACACTGTCAGTATCTCTGAAGAAGCAAAGGGTCTTAGAGATTCGAGAGGCAGCAGTAATGGCATCTTGGATTCAGAGAGCTGTGACCAGGGCACATTTGTCAGGGCTTGCTGTGGGTCAGGGACCCCTGGGGCTGGCTTCCTCCTCCAGTGGTCTGGTGCCATCCCCGGGGAGAGGGCAGTGTCACCGCCATCCCAGACGAGGACCCAGGTCCCAGGGGCTAGCACTTTCCTAGCACCCTGCTGAGGGATGTGTGACTTGCGTCCGGCCTCCTTGGCTGGCAGGGTCTGTGGTTCCCACTCTGCTTGTGGCCTTCGTCCTTATCTGCACACAGGGCCTGGCGCCTACGGCTTCCTGGTGCTGTGAGTGTCTACACAAGCTGGGTCTCTTGGTGTCAGGGCACAGGCTCAGCCAGTGAGGCTCCTGCGGCTTCTGGGGGAGATGGTGCTGCTTGAGTTCTGGCTGCCCTGGGGGACACCCCTGCAGGACCCCAAGGGGCCAGAGGCAGCGACTCCTGCAGCCCGGAGAGGGCAGTGGGTGGAGAGGCCGCACCGCGAGGGCTGGGAGCATAGCTGGCAGGGGAAGGCTGCATCCTGTCAGGGCCTTGGCTGATGAGGGTGCCGCGCCGAGGAAAGTGTCTCCCGCCCAGGCCCACCTGCCGGGGTGTGGAGAGTGTGGAGGGCGCCCTGCCTGGGAATGAGTTGTAAAGATGCTAGCGGGATCACCGCAGCACGGCTGTTCCCTGCCTGGCCACCGAGCACTGCCCACTCTGCAGCAGTGATGTCACACGTACTGCCCGGACCGCGCCGTTGCCTGTTAGGGTCACAGCTGAGTTTGGAGGTCACAGTTCCTCAGGCGTTCGGTCTGGACGCCCCCCCTCGATCTTGCTGACGTTGTTAGCTTGAGTGTGGACCCTTCGTCTCGTAGGGTGGTCCAGTCACTTCCTGATTAGTTTCCGTTAGAGATTTGCGGAGGAACATTGCCAGGCGGTCCTGGGTGCCTTCGCGCCCCCGCTCTGGAGGCCCGCAGGTCACTGGCAGAAGCCGCCTCTCTCCACTCTCAGCTTGACAGAATTAGTGTCTTTCTGTGCGTGCGAGGTAGCTCACAGGTCTTCTGTGACTCCTCTGTTTGGGTCTTTGGCCCATTTTCTATCAGGTTTTTGTATTTTTTCCTTGACTTTCAAGAATTCTTCAAATATTAGGAAGATTAGCTGTTTTTCTATCATATATATTGCAAATATATTCAACCAGTTTATCTTTTGATTTTGCCATGATTTTTTATTTTTACTGTACAAAAGTTTTTTTTTTATTGTAGTTGAACTTATTCTTTTTAAAAATTGTGTTTGGACTTTGAGTCACAGTTTGTTTTTCCATATGAACTTCAGAATCACCCGGTCTAGTTTGGGCTGGGTCGCGGCGGCAGTGTGTGGCTCGGTGCTGTCTGTGTGCTGGTTTGGAGGGCGCTGCCAGCTTCCTGGGTCTGAGTCATCCTCTCCGATACAAGAGGGGTCTTTCCCTTGACTCAGAGCTGTTTTTTGTCTCCTTCAGGAATGTCTAAAAGTTACTCTCTTACTAAATTCTCACATTTTTATAAGTTCATTCCTAACTTTATCTTTTTGTCTGTTGCCATCGTAAATGGGATTTTCTTTTCAAACGTCTCTTGTGACTGGTTATTGTTTGTGTATATGGTGGCTGTTGATTTTTGTATGTTAATTTTCTAACTTGCTGTTTTCCCTAAATTCTTTTATTGTTTGTTTTAGTTTTATCATTGATTCTTTGGGTTTTGCAGACAGATTCCTGTGTCATGTGCAGATATAGGCAGTATAATTCTTCCCTGACAGCTGTCATGCCTGCACTGGTTCTCTCTTTGATCTCGTCCTCTGCTCTCTTGGACGTACAGTCAGGTAGTCCTGGAAATAAGGAACGTTTGCCTCACTCCCAACGCCACTGGGAACAGTGTGTGTGCCTGTGACAAGGGGGACCCGCTTCAGGATGAGACAGCACTGTCCATGGCGTATGGTATTCCAATACACTTCTCACATGATGTTCAGAGTTGTCGCGTTAAACAAGAAGGAATCAAAGCAAGCAGACAAGGCGTTTCACTCAGCAAGCTAGAATGTAGAACTATGCCGTAAACCAGGGGAACATAGGAAGGATAAATGTAAATCTGAAAATTACTGAATAAAAAACCAGAAAAGCAGCAAATTAAGAAACTGTCAAAGAGTTGTTTGTTTGAAAACATAAATGAAGGAACTATTGAGAGAGGGAGGGGCAGACAGGCTGGCTGCACCGTGGCACTGGGAACAGGGTGACTCACGCAGTTTACGGCCTGTTGTGAGATAGTTCATCCACTGCTGGGTGATGCTTTAAATTAGGTCCTTACCCAGATGTTACCCCAACCAAAATCTGAATGGGGCAAAGATGTTTAAAGTTACATCACACATTAGTGCATATTTGTTTATAATATTAAGGACATGTATTACTCTTCTAGGCTGAGTAACAAATTGCCACCAACCTAGTGGCTAACGCAACACGGGTTCACTGTCCGCATTTCTGTAGGATGGAAGTCTGGGCACAGCCCAGCCGGGGCCCCTGCGCAGGGACTCGCAGCCGCACTCAGGTTGCCATGGGGCTGCGGTCTCATCTGGAGGCCCGCCCAGGGCAGGAGCTGCTTTCAGTCTGCCTCAGTTTGTTGGCAGGTGCTGTTTTCTGGCAGCTGTGGGATTCGTGGCAGCTTTCTGCATCAGGGCCAGTGGGTGGGAGGAGCATCCTCTGCTTCCAATCTGTGACCTTTAGACTCTCTTGAATTGGCTCCTTTGATAAGGTCAGCATTAGCCAGGATAATCTCCCTCTTGATTAGTGTAAAATCAGCGGATGACTGGGTTTAATTCCACCTCCACAGTCCCTGCACCTTTGCCTTATGGCTAGTCCTGCTGAGGGATGCACCTTCTCCTGTGCACAGGCCGTGCCCACACATGGGGTGGGGATTGCCCTGCCGGTGAACCCGAGGGCCGGGCCAGGGCACCCTGGAGGCCTGTTAGAATCCTGCCTGCTGCAGGAAGTACCTGACAATTCCTGGTTCTTTGCAGTGTTATCACAAATGGTTGTTGACTTTTTTTTTTAACTTTTTTTTTTTTGAGACAGAGTCTCGCTCTGTTGCCTGGTCTGGAGTGCAGTTGTGTCAGCCCAACTGACTGCAACCTCAAACTCCTGGGCTCAAGTGATCCTCCTGCCTCAGCCTCCCGAGTAGCTGGAACTATAGGTGACACCATGCCCGGCTAATTTTTTCTATTTTTAGTTGCCTGGCTAATTTCTTTCTATTTTTACTAGAGATGGGGTCTTGCTCTTGGTCAGGCTGGTCTCCAACTCCTGAGCTCAAGTAATCCTCCCTCCTTGGCCTCCCAGAGTGCTGGGATTATAGGCGTGAGCCACCGAGCCTGGCCTTTTTAAACTTTTTAAAAATTAATCTTCATTTATTTCTTCTTCATCATTGTTTCTATCCTTATGTAAACCCAGAATCTTGACTTGTATCATTTTTCTTCTCCCTGAAGAACTTTTTAAACATTATTTTCAGGGCAGGTCTGCTTATTTATCTGAGAAAGTCTTTATTTCTCTTTCTCTTTTGAAGGATACTTTGCTGCACATGGAATTCCAGATCGGTGGGGTTTTTCGTCTTCCACCAGCGGAAATATTTCATTCCACTCTCTTACTTGCACGGTTTCTGCTGAGAAGTTCAATGTAATCTCTGTCCTCGTCCCTCTATAGCGAAGGGATATTTTTTCTTCTTTCAAGATTTTCTCTTTGCGATTTTCTGCAGTTGGAAAGCTATAGGTCTAGTTGCAGATTTTTTTTGGTATTTATCCTGCTTAGTGTTCTCTGAGCTTTGTGGACCTGTGGTTTGGTATCTGTTATTAATTTTGGAAAATTCCAAAGGTTTTTTGTTTTTTTTTTTTTTTGAGACAGAGTCTCACTGTGTTGCCCTGGCTAGAGTGAGTGCCGTGGTGTCATCCTAGCTCACAGCAACCTCAAACTCCTGGGCTCAAGCGATCCTCCTG